>CM026897.1:3735508-3975038 GCA_015227895.2 Colaptes auratus | reverse complement strand
AGTCAGTTAATACTTTTGTGTTAGCTTAGCTGTGTGCAGACAGATGTCTCATCTTACTTGTTGAGTGACACAACCAGGTTTTTTTTTTCATAAGCCATCTAGTATCAGCTGGATAGTAGCAGCTTGCAGGCACAACTACCAGACTCAAATGGAACCTATGCTTTTGGGGTTGTGCACAACAGAATAAAACCTTTCAGCTTGCCAATTCTGGTTTTAAAATTCTATGTTTATTTCTGTCCAGGTATTTAGTATGATGTTATAAAAATGGTAAAAACAGGCCTTGAAATATTTCTCCTTCAAGTGTTCAGACTGGATGTGAGGAGGAAGTTCTTCACCATGAGAGTGGTGAAGCCCTGGAATGGGTTTGTCCAGGGAGGTGGTTGGGGCCCGTCCCTGGAGGTGTTTAACCCGAGCTGGATGAGCGCTCTGGCCAGCCTGATCTAGTATGAGGTGTTCCTGCCCATGGCAGGGGGGTTGGAACTAGATGATCCTTGTGGTCCCTGCCAACCCTGACTGATTCTCTGATTCTGTGATTCTCAAATTTCTGTCTCAAAACTTGATATCATCCTGGACAAGATATGTATATTATCTTGCTTGACTTTTCTCCTCCTTTTCTCAACCCACTGGCACTATCCTTCTGGTAATTCTCCACTGCTAAGTGATTTAGCTTCAAAACCCTTTTTGTTGTTTTCTTTTTAATTGGAACTTCTCTGACATACCTATTTTGGTTCACAACTGCTGTGAGGCAAAGATGCAGCCCTGCAAATTTCTTCACAAGAAGCCTCGTGGTGTGTTATACCTTTCCTCCAAACCTGTTCTAGCATTACTGTCTCAGAAAACAACATCAGTTCCTGACATGCCAAGACCTCTGCTTTAATTTTTAATCCTGAACTGACAGGCATTCAGATTCATTGCCTGTAACTGCACTAGAATCAACATATTATTGCGTATGTTTGATGAACCGTAGAATTGGTTCAGGTCTTGTTTCCAGTTACTTGGTTTCTAAATGTACTCTTTTGGGACCTAAACAGTGTTGTCAATATTCCTTGTTCTGGTTGTTCAGCAGTTTGCAGCTTAATATTGTTGAAGTATTGCAGCAGCTGCCACAGTTAAATCTTTCTTAGGGAATGGAAGAAATTCAGGAAGGGGCTCCATATCCAGTGTCCAACAGTGGAAAATGTTTTTCTTTGCATTTCTATGCTAGGTGTAGATAAAAGTAAAACACTATTCTTCATACCTTGTTTTCAGTCTGGACTTCTTGGTAGCTCTTAAATTTAAGCAGCAACTCCAAAATTCATCAATTTACCATTTTATTCAGGAAGTTGTTTTTGTTTTTTTTTCCGTCTGTGTTCAAGTTCTTCCAGTGTTTGTTTCCCCTTTATATGTGAAGTTATGTGGTTAGCACACACTGTGTCTCTTTTTTGTTAGAAGAAAATTCAAATGTTTATCTGTATTCAGTAGTTTGGCTTTTGCACTGAGATCAGGAACCATGCTTCTGTCTACTCTTTAGCATAACACCACCCTCCCCACCCCCTTTTTGCTTGTTAAGTTGTACAGTATACATACGTGGTCCTGAAACATTGTCTAATATGTAAAAATTCCATTACTCTCCAGCAAAATCCGATTTCCTGTACTTTGGCATAATTCTTGGGAATTTCAGGAGGATTAGTGAGTAAATAAGGACCAGTGTTGTCAGGATTTGGTTAATTTGCATGCCTGCTAATTTAATATCACTGTAGTGGGGATTTGGAGACTCTGCTTCAATGAGACTCTGCTGGAATGTGTCCAGAGAAGGGCCACGAGGATGATCAGAGGGCTGGAGCACCTCTCCTATGAGGACAGACTGAAGGAGTTGGGGCTGTTCAGTCTGGAGAAGAGAAGGCTCCGAGGTGACATAATCATGGCCTTCCAGTATCTGAAGGGGGCCTCCGAGAAGGCTGGGGAGGGACTTCTCAGGGTATCAGGTAGTGATAGGACTAGGGGGAATGGCATGAAGCTGGAGGTGGGGGAGATTCAGGCTGGACATGAGTTGGTCTCTTCTCCCAGGCAGCCAGTACCAGAACAAGAGGACACAGTCTCAGGCTGCGCCAGGGCAGGTTTAGACTGGAAGTTAGGAAGAAGTTCTATACTGAGAGAGTGATTGCCCCTGGAATCAGCTGCCTGTGGAAGTGTGGAGTCACCTTCATTGGAGGTGTTCAGATGAGGCTTGATGGGGTGCTTGGTGCCAGGGTTTAGTTTTTTGGTTGTTTTAGGTGGGTTGTATTGTACTGATTGTACTGTATTGTACTCTTTTGTACTGTATTGTACTGTATGGTACTGTGTTGTGTTTTGGGTGGGTTGGATTGGTTGATGGGTTGGGCGTGATGATCTTGAAGGTCTCTTCCAACCTGTTGTATTGTATTGTATTGTATTGTATTGTATTGTATTGTATGAGAAGGAAGTTCTTCACCATAAGAGTGGTGAAGCCCTGGAATGGGTTGTTCAGGGAGGTGGTTGAGGCCCCATCCCTGGAAGTGTTTAAGTCCAGACTGGATGAGGCTCTGGCCGGCCTGGTCTAGTGTGGGGTTCCCTGCCCATGGCAGGGGGGTTGGAACTAGATGATCCTTGTGGTCCCTTCCAACCCTGACTGATTCTATGATACTGTGATTGTTTGAGGATTGGGAGATTTTACAAAAGACTGCAGTTTAGGTTCCCAGAACAATTGATCGAGACCTAAAGTAATCTTTTCTACAGGATGACTAATGGTATTGTGTAGTCTTCTTAACAGAAAATTGATATTGCTGCACCTGAACTTGATTTTTTGAAGGTGATTATAGAAAAAAATAATTTTCAGAGCTAGAAATAAGGAACTTTTGAAAATACTCCCCCACTCTCCACACCTCCCATCCCCCTCCCCTTCCCTCCCCCCAGTAAAGGTTGGCTGCTGGGTTGCACTGCAATGCAATTTGAATTAGATCTGCAAGTTGTATAAACATATGTATGTAAATATATCTGTTGCATGCAGGCGTTATAATCTGTGTGTCTGAAAATGGAGCTGTCTCCAATTTCAATATTTTATTGGTGTAATGATGTCAAGTGTATATCTTTCAGCAGTACTTACGATGAAAACAATTACTTGTCACAGAATTTGGATTATGTTACTGCTCCTAACTATCGCTGAAGGAGGAGGTGTGTATTTAAGCCTGCGACTGTGTGGTTGATGTGAGCAGGAACTGCTTGAATGTTGACATGCTGCTATGTAGAACTGAAGACAGAAAAATCACTATTCTTGCCGAGGACTTGTAATGAGTACTGGATCAAAACCGCGTCTACATCAAGGGACTGGTATCCTAGGCATGCAAAAATATCTCACAAGCCTCTATTTCTGCATGCATGTGCTCTATGCCATTGGGAAGCTGGGATTCCCCAAATCAAAGGGGAGATTTCCTGGAGATAATGAATATTTTAAGGTAATTAACATTTCAGTTCTCTGCATGCTCAGTTGTAATGTCTTTTTTTTTTTTCTTTTCTTTTTTTCCACCCCCATACTGAGAGTAAGACTAAGCCGGTCAAATCCCCTGCAAATTCTGTTCTGCAGAAGCAAACACTTCAGGTCCTGACCTCTGTTTGTTCTGACTCCTGGATTTGTCCTCCTCTAACCATGTATTTAAACAGAGCTCTTAGGTAAACTATGCTGTCCTCTTCCCCCCGCCCCCAAATGCAGGCCCTGGCAGTCTCCCAACATCCGCTTCCTCCAGTCCTGCTCTCATGTAGCGCAGTATCTCTAGCGGAAATCCTGTGACCAGCCCGACTTCCTTTTGCTACAGATTTATCTCTCTTTTTTTCCAGCTCTGCCATCTTTGGCCCTGAGCAGCTTTACACTTGGACATACTTGCCATCACATTTGACTCTGCAGGTTTTTGGGGTTTGTTTGTTTGGTTGTTTTTTTGTTTTGTGCTGAAGTCTTAGGCTTCTCCATCCTATCTCTCTCCATGTGTGATCTCACTGACTTATTAAAAATAATAAGATAATAGCATGATGGCATGTAGTGTGACCTTTCCCCTCGTTTTGGTTTGCCTTTCCTTCTCCCCTTTCCTTTTTAAGTTTTGTTGTCAGTTTCACTGAGGCATTTTAGCTCTCCTGCTTGTTCCAGTTTTTCAGTTTCCTTCTCTTGCATTGTGTGCATAATTCTGTCTCTTCTTAATCTCCGTTCCCACCTGATTTTTAACTAATTTTTTTTGGTTTCTCTTTGGTTTCTTCAAGACCACAAACAACAACAACTACAACAACAACAAAACAAACCCAAACCAACCAAAAAAAACCCAAACCACACTGAATTATCTTTTCCTTGAGCCACATTACTGTCTGCCACCAGCTTTTCATCTGTTGCTGCGTGCATGTGGGCTACCTCTCCTATGAAGGCAAGAGACCTGCTGCAATCCAGATTTCACCTGTTATGTTAAAGTGAATTGAAAGTCTTGACCCACTCTTGGTGCAGTTCAATCTGTCCCATCCTCAGTGCCATTAGTTACTTGACTGTACACTCACAGCATTCATCTCCTTTCTTCCCAGATGCTCTTTCAGTGTTTCCTATGGGAGCTTTTCCTCATCTCTTCACCTCATCACTTCACTTAAGCATTGTCTTGATTATGGAATTATGTTTTTCACTGGCTATGAAAAATTGGTTTGTTGCACCAGTGTTTATCCAGAATACTTAGGTAAAAATTATTTTCTAACTTCCTGATCTCTTTCTTTGCTCTGTGCTATATGGTCTCAAGCACAAACCCTGTGAGGAGAGGCTGAGGGAGCTGGGGTTGTTTAGCCCGGAGAAGAGGAGGCTCAGGGGAGACCTTATTGCTGTCTACAACTACCTGAAGGGAGGTTGTAGCCAGGCAGAGTTTGGTCTGTTTTCCCAGGCAACCAGCACCAGAACAAGAGGACACAGTCTCGAGCTGCACCAGAGGAAGTTAGGCTTGAGGTGAGGAAAAAGTTCTTCACAGAAAGAGTAATTGGCCATTGGAATGTGCTGCCCAGGGAGATGGTGGAGTCACTGTCCCTCGAGGTGTTCCAAAAAAGGATTGGATATGGCACTTGAATCCATGGTTTAGTTAGTTAGTCATGAGGTGTTGGGTGATAGGTTGGACTTGATGATCTCGGAGGTCATTTCCAACCTTATTGATTCTATGATTCTGTGATTCTATGATCTTATGATTCTATGCTACTGGTTGCCAATTATATGTTCCTTTCCATTCCTTTTAGAGAACACACTCTTCTGTTACCACTTACTACAGAAAAGTTAATCACCTGCCATAGTACTGTTTTTTCCTTCCCACACAGATTTTCAAACAACCACTCATGTGCTTTTGCCTCTATGAATGTTGACAGACTTACCTACTTAATCCTTAAAATCTGTCTTAGTTTTATTTTATTTTATTTAGTTTTGTTTTATTTTGGTTTAATTTTTTCCATTGGATTTTTTGGTGGGGTTTCTGCTTGCTGTTTGTTTGTTTTTCTCATTTATTTGTCAGGTTTTTTATTACATCTATTTTTTACACTGAAAACCAGGGAAATTATTTGGCGTGTCTGCTGCCCAGGTGCTGGTCAATATTTTCCCTGGTTTTTTCCTCATGGTTCACTGTATCCATCTGTTCAGAGTCCTAGTTGTTATAGTAGCTGAGAAAACTAGTATTAATAATATTTACCTGACACTGTAATTAGTTTTGCCTTATTTCAGGAAGACTTTGGACTTCAGAAGGAGTCGGTCAGGCTTTGTGTCGTACAGGAAAAATAATGTTTGTCTTAACATGGCATTACAGAGGATGGTGCCATATGCAGTGCTTGAACAAACTTTTCCCAGAACTGCTAGTCTTAGGAAATCTCTGTTCCACATCAGCTTGTGAGCAGCTGCTGCTCTTGTTTTGTGGGGACAAGTGTTACACAGATACCTACCTCAACCTTCTCCACCATCAGACACAATATTTAAGATACTGTGGGGACGTGCAGGACTTGAAAGATGAGACTAGGATGCATGATGACCCAAAAAGCAGAGTAAATAGCAAAGTGCTCCTCATTTCACCATCTGCAGTGATTGAGTGAGACACAATAGAAAAAACGACCAACCAAAAAAGTTCCTTTTGTTCTCTTTCCTTTACACATAAAACTTGGAAAAGTTTTTTTTTTTTTAACCCACATGTCTAGTTTATTTTATTATGTGTAATTTTCTTTTGCTTCTACTCAAGCTGAAAAAAAGGATGGAATTACATTTAAGAAATTTGATACCAGCATCAATGACAGCATATGTTATTAGCTGCAGGATGTTTTGCATGCCATTTGCTCTTTAGCCTGGAGAAGAGCAGAGTGAGAGGGGACCTTATAAATTCATATAAATAATTAAAGGGTAGAGGTCACGAGGATGGGGCTTTTCACTGGTGCCTAGGACAAGGGGCAGTTGGTATAAACAAGGTTTCACTTGAACTAAAAGAGAGAAGTCTCTATTTTGAAGATGACAGGGCACTTAGATGTGTTCCTTTGCAACCTGTGCTAGGTGACACTGCTTTGGCAGAGGGGTTTGGATTGGGGGATCTCCTTCCACTTGTACCATTCTGTGTTTCTTGGGATCTACCCATTGCAGACCTAGTGAGGTCAGATTTGGTTGCCAGAAAGGCATATAGTGACCTCAGAGCTATTCTGTAGGTTAGAGAGATAAATCAACAACTGAGAAAGACTGATCAAGCAAACAACAGTGATTGTTTGGGCAGGGTCAGGCAGTACCAGCAACAGCATAATCTTCAAGTCTAATTATAGATAATGAAATTGCTGTTAACATTAAACCAGAAGAGTACACACCATTTTCCATTTATGCAGAAAAATAGGTATTTTCCCAGTTATGTATAGCTCTGTTATTTGCAAATTAGAATAGAATGGAATGGAATGGAATGGAATGGAATGGAATGGAATGGAATGGAATGGAATGGAATAGAATAGAATTAACCAGGTTGGAAGAGACCTTTGAGATCATCAAGTCCAACCTATCAATCAATCCAGCCCACGTAAACAACTAAACCATGGCACCAAGCACCCCATCAAGTCTCCTCATGAGCACCTCCAATGATGGTGACTCCACCACCTCCCCAGACAGCCCATTCCAATGGGCAATCACTCTATTCAGACCTTGTGATTGATAATGTCATATGTAGTAGGTGGTAAAAAAAACAACAAACACCAACAGAAAACCCCAAACCAACACAGAAGAAAAGTCCTGAGAGAGAGATCATTGGAGTTTGACATTGCAGGTCCTTAGGCTGGAGAAGAATGCAGCCTTATGATCAAAGGTGGTGTCTGGAAGATGTGTATTACCAGTAAGTTGTTTTAAAATAAATCAGAGAAGTAAAAGACACATTTTATTAGCATGTTTTTTTGAATAAAATACTGAATTTCCAAATAGCAGATTTAAGAAGTAGAGCTGTAATCAGTGGTGTCTTTAACAATCTAAACAGTAGTTTTGAAAATGAGGTACAAACTCAAAGAAAGTATAAATTATAGGGGTGGAATTAGACAGCTATGGAGAAATAGTTGAGAGAACAATGGAAATGCATGTGGAGATGATTTTGTGATTATTGTCATACTTATATGGCCTGAGTATGAAAAATTTTAGCTGTTATTTAGTATGCTGATTGTGTTAAAAACTTGGGTACCAAGTTTTTATACAGTTCACTGCTGTGTCCTGCGTGGTTGAAATATGGTAGAAAAATTGTTCTGGAGTTTTGGGTTCATTTCTGTTTGTGACTTAGCTACTTCACATTTCCACTCCTAGTGTAGTTAGATTTGTTTTCAGATTTCCCAGATAAAGTCTCACTATTGTCATTATCACTGTTGCAGGACACAAAGGTTGCTGTTCAATGGTTTAGGATTTTTTCCTGATTTTTTTTTTTGCACTTGAATTCAGCAGCCTTCTATGCAGCTGCAAGTGCCCTGATTTATAAAACCATTCAATCAGTCTTACTCTAGAGGAACAAACTGCCTTTCTCTACTTTGACTCTTTGTCTGCCACTTCATACCAGTTCTCTGCGGAGGAAGCATGGTGTGATCCCTTGTCTCTCAAGAATGCAAACAGACACCTGGTCAACATCTGTCACCCTTAAAGGGCAGAGTCAGTATGCTTTTGTCATAGTAAGTAAATGTGCCACAAAGTCTTAATGTTAGTTTGATTTCTTTGTATTTTCCAGAAGAGATACTGATAGGAACCCTGATTCCTCTTACTTAGAAAGAGAAGTTTGGAAAGAATATTTAAAGAAACAAAGTATAGTTGAAACTCCTCAAATGAGTATGAAGACCAAAAGAAAATAAAACCCTAAACATGAAGAAGTGAGGGTATGTGCATCTTTTCCTCTCTCATCTGTAGGAGAAAAAGAATTCTCAGAACTGGATCTGGATAGATCTAAGGAAGAAATTCAGGAAAGATTATTCCCCTAGGGTGTATGTGTTTGTTTTCTAAAACAATGATTGAGTTATTTTAATACCCTGGATATTCATCCTCATGTACAGCACAGGAAAAAAAGGATAAACAAAAGAGAAAATAGTTTCCACTCAGCAGCATTTAAAAAAAAGGGCCTCCAGCCACACTCCTGGAGTCATGGCAGATGATGCCAGGGATGGGGAGGAAGAACTGCCCTTCATAAGTGAAGCTCAGGTTCGTGATCACCTGAAGAACCTGAAAGTGTTCAAGTCCATGGGACCCGACGGGATACACCCACGGGTGCTGAGAGAACTGGCAGATGAGGTTGCTAAGCCCCTCTCTATTATATTCCAAAAGTCCTGGCAGACTGGGGAAGTCCCCACAGATTGGAAAAGGGCAAATATTGCTCCCATTTTCAAAAAGGGTAAGAAGGAGGAACCAGGGAACTACAGGCCGGTCAGTCTCACCTCTGTGCCCGGAAAGATCATGGAGCAGATCCTCCTGGAGGCACTACTGACTCAGAAGAGCAGTGAAGAGGTGATTGGGAGCAGTCAGCATGGCTTTGCCAAGGGCAAATCCTGCCTGACAAACTGGTGGCCTTCTATGAACAGGTGACAGCATTAATAGATGAGGGGCGAGCAACTGATGTCGTTTACCTGGACCTGAGCAAAGCCTTTGACACTGTCCCACACCACATCCTGGTCTCCAAGCTGGTGACACACGGGTTTGATGGATGGACCACCAGATGGATAAGGAACTGGCTTGATGGCCGCACCCAAAGAGTGGCTGTCAATGGGTCCATGTCCCAGTGGAGGCCAGTGACAAGCGGAGTCCCTCAGGGATCAGTCCTGGGACCAGTCTTGTTCAACATCTTTGTGGGTGACATGGACAGTGGCATTGAGTGCACCCTCAGCAAGTTTGCTGATGACACCAAGCTGTGTGGTGCAGTAGACACGCTGGAGGGAAGGGATGCCATCCAGAGGGACCTTGACAGGCTGGAGAGGTGGGCACAGGCCAACCTCATGAGGTTCAACAAGACCAAGTGCAGGGTCCTGCATCTGGGTCGAGGCAATCCCAGGCACAAATACAGGCTGGGCAGTGACTGGCTGGGGAGCAGCCCAGAGGAGAGAGACTTGGGGGTGCTGGTGGACGAGAAGCTCAACATGAGCTCTCAATGTGCACTTGCAGCCCGGAAAGCCAATCAGATCCTGGGCTGCATCAGGAGAAGTGTGGCCAGCAGGTCAAGGGAGGTGATTCTCCCCCTCTACTCAGCTCTGGTGAGACCCCACCTGGAGTACTGCGTCCAGTTCTGGAGCCCCTATTACAAGAGGGATCTGGAGGTGCTGGAAGGTGTCCAGAGAAGGGCCACGAGGATGATCAGAGGGCTGGAGCACCTCTCCTATGAGGACAGACTGAAGGAGTTGGGGCTGTTCAGCCTGGAGAAGAGAAGGCTCCGAGGTGACCTCATTGTGGCCTTCCAGTATCTGAAGGGGGCCTACAAGAAGGCTGGGGAGGGACTTTTCAGACTATCAGGTAGTGATAGGACTAGGGGGAATGGGATGAAGCTGGAGGTGGGGAGATTCAGGCTAGATGTGAGGAGGAAGTTCTTCACCGTGAGAGTGGTGAAGCCCTGGAATGGGTTGTCCAGGGAGGTGGTTGAGGCCCCGTCCCTTGCGGTGTTTAAGACCAGGCTGGACGAGGCTCTGTCCAGCCTGATCTAGGGTAGAGTGTCCCTGCCCATGGCAGGGGGGTTGGAACTAGATGATCCTTGTGGTCCCTTCCAACCCTAACTGAAACTATGAAACTATGAAACTAATTATCCCTCTCTATGCAGATTTGGAAGACTTTCTCTGAGTAATGGGAACACAGTAATAAGAGAAAGAGCTTGTAGATTAGAAAAATAGAAAATTAATATAAATTAATAGAATTATTAATAAAAATTATGAGAAAATATTTAGATAATCTAAAATCCATTTGGCTGTACCTTTAACACTTCTGCAGTTAACCATGATACAACCTAAGAGTAAATTCTCTCTCAGAGATTTCAGTAAAAGATAGTTGTGCCTGCAAAAATACTACTGCATCTAAGTGACAGTGTTCATAACCTCTTTGATGGTAATTTCACACTGAACATAAAACTTCAAGCAAAGCAATTTCCCTTCTTCAGGAAGGGAGTCTTGAACACATTTTCTCTTTTCTCCTGACCTTGTGGCCTTCCAGTATCTTAAGGGGGCCTACAAGAAAGCTGGGGAGAGACTTTTTAGGGTGTCAGGTAATTATAGGACTACGGGGAATGATACAAAAATAGAAATGGGTAGATTCATGTTGGATGTTAGGAAGAAGTTCTTCCTCATGAGGGTGGTGAGACACTGGAACAGGTTGCCCAGGGAGGGGGTAGAAGCCCCATCTCTGGATGTTTGTAAGGCCAGGCTGGATGTGGTTCTCAGCAACCTGATCTAGTGTGAGGTGTCCCTGCCTATGGCAGCGGGGTTGGAACTAGGTGGTCCTTGAGGTCCCTTCCAACCCTGACAGTCCCATGATTCTCTGACTCCCCCCTGCAGAGTTGTACTAGTCAATCTGTTGCAGTCCATTCTGAGTCCTGGAGGTCAAAAGGACCTCAACATTTAGAAGATCTTTATTGTAAGTAGTGGCAAGCCTGACATGTTGAGGCCAGCAAGAGACTGCCAAAGGGAACAGTTGTGTACAGTTTTTAAACGCTCGGTTGATGGGCTATGAACTGAATGGTAGATGCAGACTGAGCTGTGTATTCCTTTTTCTTGTAAACTGCAAAGGAGTAGACAAATAAGTTTTGTCTAATAAACAGAGAAAAAAAAAGGCAAAATATTTCCTTCTTTCTATTACATTTTAGAGGTGAGCACACTGTTAAAAGGATGTACACAATGAGAAGAATGATTCTCTGGCCCCTTAAAAGACATCCAACATCACAGGTTAAGGCTTGCTATGTCTTAAGAACTAAGTTTTCAGAGGAAAGTCAGTATTAACAGTCTAATGCAAGTATGAATAAGTGAAAGGATATACCTTGGGTAATCTCATGCTAGCAGTGTGTTTCAGATGAGATCTTTTCAGAGTTTCCTACTTCTGTGGCCATTTCCTAATACCTCTTTCCTTTGCAAAAGCCGAGACCTGAGTAGCAACAATTCTCTGAAGTTCTTCTCTATCTGCACTGGGGTGGGAAACAAATTTACCTGTTTAATCCTCCTCTTACTGTTCTACAACAATAAAGCAACTTTTGAGTTATGCTGGTGGGACTGAAGTACACTTCTCAGTCATTAAATGAGGCAACAGTTAACTTGACTATAGAGCATAGATCATAGGATCATAGAATCAATAAGGTTGGAAAAGACCTCAAGGATCAAGTCCAACCTGTCACCCAAGACCTCATGACTACTAAACCATGGCACCAAGTACCACGTCCAATCCCCTCTTGAACACTTCCAGAGATTAATAGAATAGAATAGAATAGAATAGAATAGAATAGAATAGAATAGAATAGAATAGACCAGGTTGGAAGAGACCTTCAAGATCATCATGTCCAACCTATCAACCAATCCAACCCACCTAAACAACTAAACCATGTATCTTTGTGTAAAAGCTCATATTTATCAATGCTTTTAGAGCAGAGAGGTTGGGATATCAAGTAGAACAGCTTATATAAATATGCACATAAAAATTAAATGCAGTGTGTAGTTTGATAGAGCCAATTTTGACAAAGTGAAGTAAAACTATTCTGCTTCAGAGGAGTCATGCTGTTTCTTTGACAATACTTAGGTCATGGGAAGGTACATGTCTGTTGACAAATTGTTGGTTCACATCCCTTCTGGGATACCTGGTTTATACAAAAATATTTAAAGTCTTCTGTGAAGGTATTCCTGGTGAAAGTTTCCATATTTTCCAGTTTCAAAACCAGTGTCTTTAGTGTGTGTGACTAATTTCCTTTGTAATGTATAAACGGGCTTAATTGTCAACATCACTCTATGTCCTTTATGACAGAACATATATTTGTTGGGATACTGAATAAATAATACAAATATGGGATGTCTAGTATTTATTTAATGAAAGAATGGAGAAATAAACCCAGACAGTGAAAGAAACAGTGAAGAAAAGGTGTCATTGGCCCCGGGGAGGTGGTGGAGTCGCTGTCACTGGAGGTGTTCAGGAGGAGACTTGATAGGGTGCTTGGGTGCATGGTTTAGTTGATTAGGTGGTGTTGGATGATAGGTTGGACACGATGATCTTGAAGGTCTCTTCCAACCTGGTCTATTCTATTCTATTCTATTCTATTCTATTCTATTCTATTCTATTCTATTCTATTCTATTCTATTCTATTCTGTTCTGTTCTGTTCTGTTCTGTTCTATTCTGTGTAGTTTCAGAAGAGTTAATAAATAAAGTTATTTATATGGCAGAATTGTATAAATGTTAAAAGCCGTTAAGGAGGATACTCAGCTGTTGCTGTGTGTTGAGTTCTTTTGTATGGTAATGAATTCCTTTTCCACCAATAGACTCTTACTGAGAGACATGTTGATCACTTCCATCAAGGTATCATGCATACCTGTATTCTGCATCATGATTATATGTAACGTTTTTGTGGTTTCTGATTATTCTAATATCCTCTCCACATAGGCAAGATATTGTAGAAATACTTTAACAGAGACTAACTCCCTTAGCAGAGGAGTTAAACATGGCTAACTTTCTGAATTATCGACAATCTTTGACTCTGTCAATGACAGATCATCATGGTGTGTTGAACCATTCAGTACATGAAAGTCAGAGGTAGAGGGGAGGACTTTCAGTTATTTAATTTTATTCCTTCTCTTGCAATCCAGAAAGAAAGGATAATGTTTTAGTTAAATTAGTAAGTGTGAAGTGGGGAAGGAGAATGCTCAACTTTGTGGGAGAATTCCTGTATGAAGGTGATTTCATTTTTCTATCTCATCAGATCCTCACTGTAAAGGGGGCATAAGTGTCTTTTTCTCAGATCTCTTTTCTCTGTTTAAACTACAAATTTGTGGTAAGAAGTACCTCTTTCTTTTTGTTTATACGATATCTCCCACAATCAAATTCTGATTTAGCTGGGCTTTTTTAATAAAGTGCAAACAATAAGTTATAACGGGCATGGAATCTCATGGCAAATTAAAAAGGCCTTAAGGCAGGCTGAAATTTATTAGCCCCTGGAGGCAAAGCTTGCCAGAGTATACAAGTTTTTGGCTGTAGTTCTAGATGAGGTGTGCATTTCTGTGTGGAAGTGAAAAGTGAGGAATGGCAGTCAGTCATATAGCTCAAACAATGCTTGTTTTATTCAAATTTTACTTACTTCTTTACATAGGCATTGTTAGCTGGTGGATTTAAAGCCACTAACTTTCAGATTTTCATCCCCAACTGAAAAAAAAAACCTGTGTATGCTGCATAATCAATCATACATTTTGAGAAAATGATACTGAAACACCAACATAAAGCGTTGGAGAGTCAGTGTAATCTTGTCTAAATGATTATGATGATGCAGGACTTCAGTTAGCCAGAATTTAAATGGGTGGCTAGCACAAAACTTTTTGCTATGCATATTAAAGAACTTGTTGGTGAGCCAGTGTTATTGTCAATTTAATATTAAATAGCAAATGATATAGAAAACTATTAAACAGCAAAAAATAGTTTGAGATGGAATGGCTGAGCTACCAATTTAATACTAATTGCAGTATAATTAAATGGAACATCCTAGGGGGTGATACAGAACCAGAAGGCAACACAGAATCAACAACATTAAGGTATAGGATGAAGTTATTTTAATGAAATTAAACAGTTAATCAGAGAGACCCTGAAGTTAAAAGTTAAAAAGAAAAACAAAACCAAACCAAAACTAGAGACATGGTCTGGGTGTTACTTAAGAGAATTCCAACAGTTTATTTTAAAGTTAATGTGCCATTAAACAGGAAGGAGAGTTAAGATGGGACACTTACCCAGTAAAGTGTAAAGTGCTTTTCAAACAAAAACACATGGACATTTGAAGAACTTTTGTGAGGTAAATGTTAAGGAATGTGAATTTCGGTAAGCAGTATTCAAGGGAAAATGAGAAGGATGAGAATGGAATTTCAAGTTTATGTGGGCAAAAGTAAAAAGCTAAAATAATTCTTAAGGTTTATTAACAGCAGACTGAGGTGTAAAAAAAAAAAAAAAAAGGAGGTTTAGGAAAGCTGAGAAATATTCACCTGTTAATTTGGACTAATTTGTAAAATACTTTCATGCCATGACAAATGACAGAATCTGGGCAGAGTCCCAGGGCATGAGATTCAACACATCTAAGTGCCGGGTGCTACACATTGGCCACAGCAGCCCCATGCAGTGCAGAGTGGCTGGAGAGCAGCCAGGCAGAAAGGGACCTGGGAGTATTGGTTGATATTAGGCTGAATATGAGCCTGCAGTGTGCCCAGGCAGCCAAGAAGTCCAATGGCATCCTGGCCTGCATCAGGAACAGTGTGGCCAGCAGTAAGGAAGTCATTCTGCCCCTGTACACTGCACTGGTTAGGCCACACCTTGAGTCCTGTGTCCAGTTCTGGGCTCCTCAATTTAGGAAAGATGTTGAGTTGCTGGAAGGTGTCCAGAGAAGGGCAACAAAGCTGGGGAGGGGTTTGGAGCACAGCCCTATGAGGAGAGGCTGCGGGAGCTGGGATTGCTTAGCCAGGAGAAGAAGAGGCTCAGGGGAGACCTTCTTGCTGTCTACAACTACCTGAAGGGAGGTTGTAGCCCGGGGAGGGGTTGGTCTCTTATCCCTGGCAACCAGCATCAGAGGACACCGTCTCAAGCTGCACCAGGGGAGGTTTAGGCTGGATGTCAGGAAGTTCTTCCCAGAAAGAGTGATTGGCCATTGGAATGGGTTGGCTGGGGAGGTGGTGGAGTCACCATCACTGGAAGTATTTAAGAAGAGACTGGATGAAGCACTTGGTGCCATGGTTGAGTTGATTAGATGGCACTGGGTGATAGATTGGACTCAATGATCTTGAAGGTCTTTTCCAACCTGCTTAATTCTGTATTAACTTTAGTAGTAGAATACAAGCCTGGATCTGTATTCTGCATTAAATAATAACAATGGTGAAGAAGGCATAGACGATTGTGGGTAGTAGGCACATCTGTGCAGTGTGTTTATGTGTAGTTCTGATCCAGAACAGTGATTAAGGTAAAATTACAAGTAGAAGGGATCAGTCTGACTTCCTGGCTTTGTCAAACAATGAAGCATCATCCAAGCCGCTCTCCATCATTTTCCTCCAGTCCTGGCTCACTGGAGAGGTCCCAGATGACTGGAAACTGGCCAATGTGATCCCCATCCACAAGAAGGGACGGATGGAGGAGCCCGGAAACTACAGGCCAGTCAGCCTGACCTCAGTGCCAGGGAAAGTGATGGAACAGATTATCCTGGAGGCAATAACTGCGCACCTGAAGGATGGCCAAGGGCTCGGGTCCAGCCAACATGGATTTAGGAGGGGCAAGTCCTGCCTCTCCAACCTGATCTCCTTCTATGATCAGGTGACCCGTCTGGTGGACATGGGGAGGCCTGTGGATGTAGTCTATCTGGACTTCAGCAAGGCCTTTGACACCGTCCCCCACAGTAAACTGCTGGCTAAACTGTCAGCTCGTGGTTTGGACCGCAACACTCTGTGCTGGGTTAGGAACTGGCTGGAGGGCCGAGCCCAGAGAGTGGTGGTGAATGGTGCCGCGTCCGGCTGGCGGCCAGTCACCAGCGGCGTCCCCCAGGGATCGGTGCTGGGCCCCATCCTCTTTAACATCTTCATTGATGATATGGATGAGGGGGTTGAGTCAGTCATCAGCAAGTTTGCAGATGACACCAAGTTGGGAACAGATGTTAGTCAGTTAGAGGGTAGAAAGGCTCTGCAGAGGGACCTCGACCGACTGGACAGATGGGCAGAGTCCAATGGGATGGCATTTAATAAGTCCAAGTGCCGGGTGCTGCACTTTGGCCACGGCAACCCCATGCAGAGCTACAGGCTGGGGTCAGAGTGGCTGGAGAGCTGCCAAACAGAGAGGGACCTGGGGGTGCTGATTGACACCCACCTAAACATGAGCCAACAGTGTGCCCAGGTGGCCAAGAAGGCCAATGGCATCCTGGCCTGTATTGGGAATAGTGTGGCCAGCAGGAGCAGGGAGGTCATTCTGCCCCTGTACTCTGCATTGGTTAGGCCACACCTTGAGTACTGTGTCTAGTTCTGGGCCCCTCAGTTTAAGAAGGACATCGAGATACTTGAACGTGTCCAGAAAAGGGCAACAAGGCTGGTGAGAGGCCTTGAGCACAAGCCCTATGAGGAGAGGCTGAGGGAGCTGGGATTGTTTGGCCTGGAGAAGAGAAGGATCAGAGGTGACCTCATTGCCCTCTACAACTACCTGAAAGGTGGTTGTAGACAGGAGGGGGTTCGTCTCTTCTCCCAGGCAACCAGCACCAGAACAAGGGGACACAGTCTCAAGCTGTGCCAGGGGAGGTTTAGACTCGAGGTGAGGAGGAAGTTCTTCACTGAGCGAGTCATTCGTCATTGGAATGGGCTGCCCAGGGAGGTGGTGGAGTCGCCGTCCCTGGAGGTGTTCAGGGGGAGATTGGACGTGGCACTTGGTGCCATGGTCTAGTTGTGAGGTCTGTTGGGACAGGTTGGACTTGATGATCCTTGGGGTCTCTTCCAACCTTGGTTATACTGTGATACTGTGATACTGTGATCTCATTGTCAAAAGTTAGCTTCTAAAGTCAGTGTTGCATCACAGCAGTGATCATCATTACCTTATCATATCCAGTCTTTCCTTCTTCAGTGAGAAGTGAAGAATGAAAAGCACAAGCCTAAATTTTATTCTAAATTGCTCCTGGTCTCTGAAAGGTAACCGACAGAAGCCATCAAGGATGATGTTTTCTTATGAATGGTGCCATCATGGAGTGTTGCAATGTGTTGCAAACACATTGAGGGCAATGCAAGCAACTCAGTTCTCTCTGGATTGAAAGGAGGAAAGGAGCAGAGAAAATTGAGCTCCAGTGAACACAAACCAATATTTTCTTCTCAAGGTAGATAAGAGCATAACTTTAAAGAAAGCCATGGTCTCATCTTAATGACTGCCAGCTAGTAGAAAGCCCATGACCTCTCCTAGTGACTGAGTTCAGAGTTTGATAGTCCTGACTTTTAGAAAGTAGCATTTAGCGTTGAAAATGTCTCAGTTTTAGCAATATAATTTTAACCTCCAGCTGCTGGGTCTTGTTATGCTCCAGTGAGACTGCTAAGCCCTTTATGATCAAAGATTTTCATGTATGTGAGTGCCCACACCCACAGAGTGAATAATTTTAAGCATTCTCTGTTGTAAGGTGGATGTTTAGTGTCATAAATATTCAGTTCATAACTTGTGTTGTTCAGAAGCTCAGTCAGTTTTTTATAATCATCCTTGGGAAATTCCAATATTTCCAGATCAGAGTGCAGTGTCTGTTTGTGGGAATGGTTTTCACATTTATCACTAAAATTGGTAATCCTTCCTAATACCTAAGCAAATCTGGATTAATATAATTACTGCATAAATTAATATGTGCACAAAAGTGAAATAAAAACAGTTTGCCAAAACACACCACCTATGCAAAACACTACTTAATTGTTCACATCATGTATAAACCCAGAGCCAAAACTCAGCCAACTTTTCTGACACAAGTATTTTATATTTGACCTTCTCACGTTTTTTGCAGTGCTTTTGATGGTTTATTTTGGTGTCAGCTTGTGTGGCAGTATTTGTGAAACTGGAATTTAAAGAAGTTTGTTCCTTAGCTATCAAAAAACCCCAAACAAACCAACAAAAAACAATGCCCCCACCCCCCAAACCTCAGTTTGAAATTATTGATGATAACACAGGAAAATAAGGTTCTGTAAGACTTGCATAATAAATACGAGTAGAAAGCAGTATGGAAAATTTTATGACCTCATTATGAAAAATCAGTGGTTTTGCCTCATGTAGCTTCTGTGTGCAGTAATGGTCACTTCAGCCACAAAAATGCATACTTCTGCATGAACAGCAAGAAAGATGTCGGGGGTGTGAAGGACACAAAAGCTAAGTGACATGAAAGAAATTGGATCTAATTACTCGGGTAGTTTTATCTTCCTTCTCAACTCATGCTTTGTCCAAAAACTGTCCTATTCCTGTGTTGTGGCTTAGAGAAGCAATGCAAATATGTCCCATACAGAAGTAAGAGCTATATGAAACAATGTTATTTGTGTCATAACTAGCTTAAAACTTTTTTAAAACCTTGAAATGAAGTGACCAAAAGCAAGATTTATTCTAGGTTTTGCAGTAGTTAAGGATACAAAAGAGAACCAGTCCTTTGAGTTACAGGGATGTAAATTTGTTGATGTAGAGATGGGATGAGCATGAAGTTGGTGATGAGTTGCAATCAGTGAGACTTTATAGAGAGTGGAGCAATACAAAAATCAATGTTTATTAATTAAAATGGATAACTCTTAAGGCTGTGCACAACAAAAGCGGTATGGAATAAAATTTCAATATCATGGAGGCAAAAAACCCAATTCTCAGTATGTATGTTTAGGCTGTAAGATGCTCTACCATTTAAAATGTACAGTTAGGCTGCAAGATGACAGAAAGGATTTGATATTTTTGGGAATAATAGCAGCATCCAAAATGATTAGTGTGAAAACATCAGGAAGTTGTGTTTAAATCTGTTACATGAAGTAAATACATTACATTGGAAAATCAAGATTAAATACAATGCCACACTCATCTCAGCTCACTTCTGCTTTCAGCTTGCATTCAAGTTTTTTTTATTCCTTTTAGAGATTGGATGGGGTTCTGGAAGACTCTCATGTCCATTCCCCAGCAGTATTGGTAGCTAGCAAAAAGCAGACAGGGGGCTAAATAATTTTATCATTTTTTAAACAATCATAGTGTTTTAAGCATTTTTTCCCCATAGTTGGTGTGTAGAAGGATTCTGCATCTTGGTCCATGTCTTGAAATTACACTGCTCAGTTGGAAGTGATGAAAGTGTTGTATTAACCAGATGGGTCTCCTCTCCTTCTCATCTCTCTCTCTCTCTTTCTCTTTTTTTTTTTTTTTCCTTTTATTTTTTCTTTTTGCAAAGGCTACTTTCTCCTTTACCTTATTTGCCCTACTTGCTACTTGAACCTGTGTCATGGTTATAGAATGGAATGGAATGGAATGGAATGGAATGGAATAGAATAGAATAGAATAGAATAGAATAGAATAGAATAGAATAGAATAGAATAGAATAGACCAGGTTGGAAGAGACCTTCAAGAACATCACGTCCAACCTATCAATCAATCCAGCCCATCTAAACAACTAAACCATGGCACCAAGCACCCCATCAAGTCTCCTCCTGAACACCTCCAATGATGGTGACTCCACCACCTCCCCAGGCAGCCCATTCCAATGGGCAATCACTCTCTCTGTATAGAACTTCTTCCTAACATCCAGTCTAAATCTGCCCTGGTGCAGCCTGAGACTGACTGTGTCTTCTTGTTGTGGTGCTGGCTGCTTGGGAGAAGAGACCAACATCTGCCTGTCTACAGCCTCCCTTCAGGTAGTTGTAGAGAGCAATAAGGTCACCCCTCAGTCTCCTCCAGGCTCAGCAACCCCAGCTCCCTCAGCCTTTCCTCGTAGGGCTTGTGCTCCAAACCCCTCACCAACTTTGTTGCCCTTCTCTGGACATGCTTCAGCAAGTCAACCTCCTTCCTAAACTGAGGGGTCCAGAACTGGACACAGGACTCAAGGTGTGGCCTAACCAGTGCAGCGTACTGGGGGAGAATGACCTCCCTGCTCCTGCTGGCCACACTGTTCCTGATGCAGGCCAGGATGCCATTGGCCCTCTTGGCTGCCTGGGCCCACTGCAGGCTCATGTTCAGCCTACCATATGCTTTCTGTTGTTTCTTTATCTCCAATTAGATGCATCTCTCCTCAGTAATAGTTCTGTTTCCTAGCATTGCATTCCTTAGGTGCATATCAGGCATCCAATGCTTACAATATATTTTTTCCCCTAAAATAGTTCAACCACATTGTCTAAGAAAATTTGGAAAATAGATGATTTTTTTCAGAACCAATGAGGTGTTGTTTTTTTTAAAAGGTCTTGGAATATGGCACTTGAAAAAGATCAGCAGATGCACTGGAGGGCATGTTAGGTTTATACTCTGTTATTAAACTTAAAATATTCACAAAAGCTGAGTCTACTCAACAGGCATTTTGTTAGTATCTAAGCATGGTTGTACATTAGCTTTGCGTACCGTAGAAGCAGGACTTACTCTAAGATGTGGCATAACTCCAGCTGTTTTGTAACAGTTAAATTTGTTAGGTTATGAGCATTATCATTTATTTGTGCGAAAAAGTACTGTTTTCAAATTCTCAGGCTTGATTACCAGGATTTACTCAGCTCTCACTCACAAAATACAATACAATACAATACACCAGGTTGAAAGAGACCTTCAAGATCATCGTGTCCAATCCATCAACCAATCCAACCCACCTAAAAACCATGGCATCAAGCACACAATCAAGTCTCCTCCTGAACACCTCCAATGAAGGTGACTCCACCACCTCCATGGGCAGCTGATTCCAATGGGCAATCACTCTCTCTGTATAGAACTTCTTCCTAAGATCTAGCCTAAGCCTTCCCTGGCGCAGCCTGAGACTGTGCCCTCACCAACTTTGTTGCCCTTCTCTGGACACGTTCCAGCAAGTCAATATCCTTCCTAAACTGAGGGGCCCAGAACTGGACACAGGACTCGAGGTGCAACCTGACCAGTGCAGTGTACAGGGGCAGAATGACCTCCCTGCTCCTGCTGGCCACACTATTTCATTTAAAAAAGATGTATAAAACAATTGAATAACTAAAAAATTATGTATATTGTAGTATCACATAATAAATATGGATTTCAACATTGGATTCAAATTATGTATTTTATTAGACAGTGTTTGCATTATTGGCATCTTAATTCATAAACATGTGAGGGCTTACTAGAATAATTAAAATTAAGCTTCTGTTTATGATAACCATCAATACAGTTTTATTGAAGCAATTTTTAACAGAAAATGTTGTTTAATTACATGCTAGCTTTCCCCCATTATTGATGTCCGTTTAGATAACTTCTACTATATAAGTAGTTTTTAAAAGTGGAGAAATACTTGATTCTCAAAACAGTACTGTGATAGAAGAATATGCCTTTTTAATTTCAAGATACACATTGTAATTTATTTATATTTTTTTCTCTACTATTAGATTTTATTTCTTTAAACTGTTTTATGATTATGCCAAATCAAATCCTGTCCAGAGGAGGGCCACAAAGCTGATCCCAAGGCCTGGAACACCTCTGCTATGAGGGTAGGCTGAGGGAGCTGGGGTTGTTCAGCCTGGAGAAGAGTCTGGGGAGACCTTAGAGCTTCCTTACAATACCTGAAGGGCTCCCAGAGGAAGGGTAAGGAGGGACTTTTCATAAGGGTGTCTAGCCATAGGACAAGGGGGAATTTGTTTTAAGCTGAGGGAGAATAGGTTTAGACTGGATTTCAGAAAGAAGGAGGCTCAGGGAGACCTTATTGTTGTCTACAAGTACTTGAAAAGAGGTTGTAAACAGGTGGGGGTTGGTCTCTTCTTCCAGACAACCAGTGACAGAACAGGAGGACACAGTCTCAAGCTGTCCCAGGGGAAGTTTAGGATCGAGGTGAAAACGTTCTTCACAGAAAGAATAATTGGCCGTTGGAATGTGCTGCCCAGGGGAGTGGTGGAGTCACTGTCCCTGCAGAGCCCTGGTTTAGACGTCGGGTGATGTTGGGTAATAGGTTGGACTTTTTGATTATGTAATTCTGTAAAACGAGGGTGACTCTGGAATGGGAAGCCCAAGGATGTTGTGCTTGACTCCTCCTTGGGCGTGTTCATGGGCAAACTGGATGAAGACTTGAGCAGAAGATCTAGTTGTGAGGCATCCCTGCCCATGATGGGGAGGTGGGAGTAGGTGATCTATAAGGTCTCTTACAACCTGAGCCATTTTTTTCTTATAATTTAAAAATATTTTTTATCATTTAAAAAGTTTAGGTTTGACCTACCTGTTTTCAGACATTTTATAACATACCTAAGTGACATTTGATTATGACTTATGCCGAGTAATACAGAAATCAAATATGAAGCTTCTGCAATGAAGCTGTTGTTAGTTTCTACTTGACAGATTTACACTAGATAAGTAGTATAAATGGCTCTCAATAAGCAGTGTAAATGGCTCTATTCACTGTCTTGGTAAGCCTATTCAGAGCATGCTTCTCAAGAATTGTAACTGAGAAAGTGACTTCTCTTGAAAATGCTGAAGAACATTGTGTTCCTGGGCAGGCACATGACATTTACAGTAAGTAATGACAAGGAGTGTGGAGCTAAGGATACTTCTGAAATCTCTGTTGATGGCAGCAAGATGTCTTTGCCTTTCTGCTTCAAGAAAGTACTTAGTAGAGTTTCAGTAGAGTGTGAATGCAAAAGTTAGCTTGACATCTGGCAACTAGTACTGTCCCTAAAATGCAGACAGGAAGCACATTTCTCCTCTTTCCAAAACAAGATTTCTGATCCAATGGTTTAAAAATTTTCTGCCTTCCAACTTTCTTGTACATACCCTTGTGATAAAAACAAGTGATAAAAACAAGTGCTTTTAGGATCATTCCTATTTAATATAGAGCAAGCTTTGGTTGTGGGATTATATTTTCCAGAAAGTATTCAAAGCAGTTATTCCAGCTAGAACATTTGTTATTGGAAATCATTACACAGTGAGCTGGATTTTTACTATTCAAGGTTTTCTTACAAAAATGAGAGCAGTTTTGATGTTTGTAGGCTGGAGGAGTAATAGATTGGATTTGAATGGTGAATGAGTAGGTTAGTTTTCTAGCAGCTATGCATGCAATGCCTAATAATGGTGGTGGCTTAACTTACTAAATCATTAGCAGGTCTTGGGTATGCCTAGAGCTCGAACCTGCCTTTGTGCACACAATGGGATGCTGGTTTGGGGAGAGCCAAAGCTAAGAAGAAGTGTGGAAGCATCTGATGCCAGAGTATAGCCATCTGATTTTAGCATAAAATTAATTTTTTAATGTACACTGTAGAAAAATATAGACTGTAGTTTTACTGTGATCCAGTCTTTCATTAACCCCTTCACTGATGTGTTGTTGTGACAACAGTTGATGTCTCCTAAAATGTACCTTTAGCAAAGATAACAGATGGTAATCATTTGTGATCAAAGTAATTCCTCGACATACCTACCTCTGTGCAGCAGTGCACCAGATTTTTTCTCCACTGTACAAAAATGTCTGATCATTTCATTTTCTTATGAAGATGTTCATATTTTAACCCATTTTTGCATTTGAAGATAGTCTTACACTTGACACTTGCAGCTGCTTTGAATGGAAAAGAAATAATGAGATTTGTAGTCAGAGGAATTTCTTGTTTATCTTTAAGGCAGTATTCATGCCAAGACCCTTTGCATAATTACAGTGTAATATTTGAACTAACTGCAGACAGTGTCTTCCAAGAGTAAGTCTCACACAGATCAGAGGTGAGGTGATGAAGTGAGAGTGAAGGAGAGAAAATCAAAACAAAGTTCTTGATTATCACTGTTAGAATACTGATGGGAAATTTTACTTTAGTACAAGCTCAGGTACATTAGTGCAGGAGGATTTTATGTCAGGGATTCTTGCTGTTGCAAATTACTTACACATATTACAGTAATTTTAGGATTTTTTTTTCCTTTCTTTAGAAGAAGTAGCATTTTGTGTCTTATCTTTGAAAAAGAAGTAACAATTTATTTGAGTTTATATTTTCTGTCAGTATGTAAACCACTCATATTTAATGTAGAATCAGGGTGCGACTGGGATTTCCAGCATTAGCTGCAACCTTTTTTTAGAAAACAACATCACAGGTTTAAATTTAAATTCAAGGACATTCTCTGGATTTTGGAACCTCACAGTGACTCCCTTACCTCGAACTGGAATTTTCCACTTCTCTATACACAGTTATTACGTGCCTAGAAAACCTTTTGTTCTAAAATATCTTTCACTGACCTGCATCACCAGTGATCACCCTAAAATGACCAGCTGCCATCTCTTAGCATCATGGACGAAATATGACGTCAAGATAAATGCTTGTCTATTGTTGAGCATGATTGCCTTTTCCTTTTTTTGGGTTGTTTTTGTTTTTAATCCCACTTTTGTTCAAGTACAATTTGTTCTCTTGGGTCTTTTCAATGAGGAGAGGTTTTTAATAAGCTCTCCTACCTACAGGTCTGCTGCAATTAACACTGGGGCATGACAGTGAGCAAGTAGTTTCGGGGTAGTTACGTTTCAAGTGTGCTTGATCATTTGGTGCAGTTTGTGTTTTCTTGTATGCTTCTTCAGGAGGCATCAGCCAGATTTTGGATATTTGTCTCTAGTGGGCTGCTCGCCAGGGCTGTGGACAGATCGTGTGACCGATGCCTCTGCAGTGTCTTAATGCAATTAACATCTTGGGTGCCTTTTCCAACTGAATACTCATGGCTGCAGATCTGAAAAATGTCTACGTGACTGTACATGTTTATCAGATCACAAGTGTTTGAAATTAAGTAGGAGAAGATTTATATGTGTTAAGTAAACACAAAGCTGTTACAACACTTACTTAAACAATAAAGCTAGGAGATTGGCAGTTTCCAGTTCTTAGTCTAAATTAACTTGCATTGTGTAATCAGCATACAGTTGCAGAAAGAGATAATGTGATAAAAAGTGTTGTATGTGGGGCTGGGACTTGGGGGGATCCCCTGTCTGCACCTTGTGATGTCATTGTTGTCGCCAAACTTTCTGTATCTTTTCTGTGCTGCTGTGGAAACAGGAAAGTGAGTGTTACCATCTCTAAAATGCAGGTGGACTTCCCAGAACATACACTATTAGCATTATCTGTAAGCATTGAGAGGAATAATCTATTTTGAGTATTAACATGCAAGAAAAAATGCTTGAATGTAATTTTCAGAGGCTGCCTTACCTTGGTTGTCTCAGTCTTTTTATTTCTTTTTCCCTGCTCTGTGCTACTGGAACCAGAATTTTGACATTCACATTTTGGGGCAGCTTTTTAGCCATGGTAACTCAGTGGAGTTTGATCAAAGTGAAAAACAGTATTTGCAATTCTCTTTACTAGGAGTTTATTTAGTCATTTTGGTCATAAGAGCCTATGATGACAATACTGCATAAGGCTGTTACAAAATAGTGTACAGACATGGGCACCCTTAACAGTTGTTAACTGTTTCAGGAAAGGGGCAGTTGTGAAGGGAGATTAAATGGCTTATTTTTTATTTCACTGCAAAAATATGGGCTCTGGAACAAACCTTTCTATTAATATAATTTTATTTGGTTTCATTCTAACTGCTGGCTCTGTAATAGTTTGGGTGAACCTGTTGTTAAACCACCACACCTCTTAAATCAGGAAAGAGACTGCACGTGGAACATTGTAATGCTTCAAAAACAAAGAGCATACTCCATCTGAAAATGCTGAATCTTAAGTTGGTTCTGCCAGTATTTCTATTGTACATAATGAAAATAGGCATGGTTAATAAATGGCCTAATTAGATCTCCACCATTGTGTAATGATCAAATCTTTTCTCACTGTTGCAGTTGTCATACTTGCGTTTCTATAATTCTGTCCCAGTTCAAATTAGTTTTATTTAGACTGAGTGGTACTGAGTGGTTAAAGTATAATCATAGAATCAAAAAGGTTGGAGATCATCAGGTCCAACCTATCACCCAACACCTCGTGACTAACTAAACTATGGCTTCAAGTGCCACATCCAGTCCTTTTTGGAACACCTCCAGGGACGGTGACTCCACCACCTTCCTGGGCAGCACATTCCAATGGCCAATTCCTCTTTCTGAAGAACTTTCTCCTCACCTCCAGCCTAAACTACCCTGGTGCAGCTTGAGACTGTGTCCTCTTGCTCTGGTGCTGGTTGCCTGGGAATAGAAGTATTCACAGTGTACCAGGTGGGATCCTCCCCAGTCCATTCTGGATTGACATCAGTGTTTTCCTGTGCTTACCAAAGCTATGTAAAATTTTAGATGTACGTTTGCTTTCATGCTCTCATAATTGTTCTTTATTATTATGTGTTGTTACACATTAATAACTGGGTTTTTTTAAAAAGAATACATTATATTAATTTGTGAGTGTGCTATTCATCTTCTAGTTTACACTTGTTAAATTTAATCCCTTTGAGGGTCATCCTGTCCATCTGTTCCCTCTTCAGAGACTTTTCAGCTTCATGAAATCATGAAATTTTATTGGTACACTCCTACTACAACATGATGTCCCTAAATGCAGGATGAGCCTGTAGATTCACAGAGATATGCTTCAAACTTTGATTTATGCATATTTGCACTGTAAACCACAATGCAAAAGTGTTTCTTATTTATATTTCTTCAAATTTAGACAGTGCTTTTCATAGTGGGTGATAAATATGTCACTTCCCATTGCAGTCCTGTCTCTTCTGACTTTTCAATTTCCCTTTTCAAGTGTTCAGTAAAGGGTTTGCACGGGACATCTCTAATCTAGGAAGCACAAGCTTGACCTCCTCAGTTCACTGGCAGACTTGAGTAGGAAGAGTTGTAACGATTATTTAACTTTCTCAATTTCTCTAAAATTATTTGCAAAAATGCTTTTTGAATGATAACTTAGAATTTATTGAGTAAAGAAAATATTTTCCCAAGCTGAAAGAAAAGTACCATTAATTAAAGAGGATATAATTCTGTGCTTAGGTCTCTCCAGGTTCACTAAATTGGTGCTATGCTTCTGCTCTGGGGGGTTGGGCATCACTGTGCCCTGTGAAACAGAGACAAAAATGCAGTGAAAGGTGTCTGATTGCAGTGAATATCCTGTTAGAATGTACATTTATCTAACTCCAAAGTTATACTCAATCCTCCTTCTTTAAAAGTTTAACACAGAGTGGCTCCTTGCTATCTCAGTAAGTGATAATCTTCAAAGCATGATGAGTTGTTTATTTTCTTCGTAAAATAATTCATATTATGTACTAGGGGAATCTGAATAGTATGGCATTAATAATCTGCATATTTTGATCCCTTGCCTGAAAAAAAATTATTATTGTTATGTTTTAATTCAATTTTGTATAGTATTTACATGCAAGAAAAAAAACAGAGGTGACATATATGATTAATGTATTTCTGAATCTTACTAAAATGGTAATATTTCAGGGTCTGACATTTGTCCATCTGTCTGCATGTCCCTACTGAACTTAACTCTAATCTGTTTTATAATTTCCATGTTCAAGTTTCTCACTCAAGGTAGATTTTGTCATAAAATCAAGAGGTGGAAGTCTTGGCAAAGCTGACATCAAAGCTTCTACTTTTATCTGCAAGCCCAGAATTTGCAACTATTTTATGCTGCATTCTTACAGTCCTGTTCTTACGTAATAAAGTCCCTCAATAAATCTAATAGGATAAGGTTTTGAAGCTCTTCCTTTATGATGAATTTTCATGGTGGAGCCATTTAATCAGTTCCTTTCATTTAGTGATGTAAAAACTAAAAAACCATAAACGTGCCTTTGAAGATGATAAAAGGAAAATTCCACTTAATGCTTGCAAATTGTGGGAGGAGTAATGGCTAGTGAGATCCCAGTGTCGGATCAGCTGCACTGACAATAGTTCTTGGGGAACGACTGCCAAAATTGACATATGGTACGAGAAGAGGAATCATTACAGAGTATTAAAGCTTCTTGGAAGCATAACCATTGGAGATTTTTGTGTACACTTGGTTCTTCTGGATTGTTTTTAACTTAAGCAGCTTCTGTATAGCTCAGACCTGGGTTTCCCCCATGTGCAATAACCAGAGATTTTATTTCTTTAGGTTCTGTGAAAGAAAATAAGATACTTTGCTTCAACAATATGTTTCATTAAGACAGCACATTTGTTAACTATTTAATTTGGAGCTGTAAATCTTAACACACATTTTTACCTAACTCTTTTCTTTCTGTGAAATGACATTTAAAATTCAACTTACTAACTACTGTACTAGGGCAGTTAGAATCATAGAATCATTGATTTTTTTTTGATTGGAAAAGGTCTCTAAAATCATCATCACTGTGTAATGCTGAAGATCCACAACTTTGGTCCTTTGAGGGAATTTAAAGTGCGGAAAGCCTGACCTCTAACCCCTGAATTAAGGTGTCTAAACTGTACATCCACTTTGTGCTGTGGACATGCACTGTAGGAAAGGGTATATTTCCTTCCTCATCCCTGTCCATAACATTTAGAGTACTTCCTTCTGTGCAATGCCTTGAAATACACTTAGTATACAGTGTTCTCTTCTCTTGTCTCACGCTGCCTCACAGTGATCAGACCACTGATTCGGGGCTAACCTCCCTGATTTTGAAGGATTTTATTCATGTGATACAATACAATACAATACAATACACCAGGTTGAAAGAGACCTTCAAGATTATCGCGTCCAACCCATCAACCAATCCGACCCACCTAAACAACTAAACCATGGCACCAAGCACCCCATCAAGTCTCCTCCTGAACACCTCCAATGAAGGTGACTCCACCACCTCCATGTGCAGCTGATTCCAATGGGCAGTCACTCTCTCTGTATAGAACCTTCTTCCTAACATCCAGTCTAAACCTGCCCTGGCGCAGCCTGAGACTGTGTCCTCTTGTTCTGGTGCTGGCTGCCTGGAAGAAGAGACCAACCTCTGCCTGGCTACAACCTCCCTTCAGGTAGTTGTAGAGAGCAATAAGGTCACCCCTCAGTCTCCTCTTCTTCAGGCTAAGCACCCCCAGCTCCCTCAGCCTGTCCTCGTAGGGCTTGTGTTCCAAACCTCTCACCAACTTCGTTGCCCTTCTCTGGACACGCTCCAGCAAGTCAACATCCTTCCTAAACTGAGGGGCTCAGAACTGGACACAGTACTTGAGGTGTGGCCTAACCAGTGCAGTGTACAGGGGCAGAATGACCTCCCTGCTCCTGCTGGCCACACTGTTCCTGATCCAGGCCAGGATGCCATTGGCCTTCTTGGCTGCCTGGGCACACTGCAGGCTCATGTTCAGCCTACCATCAACCAGTACCCCCAGGTCCCTCTCTGCCTGGCCACTCTCCAGCCACTCTGACCCCAGCCTGTAGCACTGTGATTGTCAGAAAAACTCTGCCTGGGCAGTAGGAAATTTGTAGCAGGGGACACAGCCCTGGGATTGTCCCTAGCCTTGGAATTATCTGCACAGAAGAGTGACTCAGCAGCAGGATAAATGGTGTTCGTGTGGAGCATCTTTGTTTTTTTTCAACACAAATTTGTAATTCTTACTGCTTTGGAGAAACTTACCAAAGAAGTTTGGGGAATCTCAGGTTGGCTGACTTTTGTTTAATAGCTTTGAAACAGTCTGTAATATTTGACTTTTTTCACAGTCTATCTTAGGTGTTGAAAACAATTAGGGTAGTAAAATTCTACCTCTTAAGACTTTGCAGCCAGTTATTACCAGTTTGCAGTGTAGTGTATGTTATTGAAAGAGATCTGTCAAGCTGTGTGTCTGGGAATATTATATACATAAAAATACATACATATATATAAAATCTTACATGTAAAATTTAACATAGATTTTTTTCCCTCTCTATATAATTGTAAAAGTATGCATCATAAATCAAGACTGGATTAAATGGCAATTTGTACACACAGTTCATAAATAATGCTTTATGTCAGAATGACAAATGCTAATTGCAGTTGCTGAAGATATTTACATTAGTACTTCTTGCTGTCCATCTGCTTGTAATCTTCAGCTTTCTAAATTATTACATTTCATTGTGATGTTCCTTACATATGTTCTACACAGTTTTGATTCTTAGGTGCATCTCTTTTTTTTAATGGGAAAAGTGTACAATAATGCTGTTATTAAAAAACCTCAACCATTTCAGCAATTCGAGATAGAATAACAGAATTGTTTAAGTTGGAAAAGACCTTTAAGATTATTGAATCCAACCATTAACCTAGCACAGCCAACTCTACCACTAAACCATTTCCTTCAGCACCACTTCTACATGTCTTTCAAATATCTCGAGGGATGGTGGCTGTACCACTTTCCTGGACGGCCTGTTCCAGAACTTGACAACTCTTCAATGAAAATTTTTTTTCATGATGTCCAAACTAAATGTCCCCTGGCACAGCTCAAAGCCATTTCATTTTGTCCTCTCTCTTGTTACTTGGGAGAAGAGATCAGCCCCTTCCTGCTTTAATGTAGTTGCAGGGAGTGAAAAGGTCTCCCCTGAGCCTTCTTTCCTGTGGGTGGAATAGCACCAGTTGTTTCAGCTGCTGCTTCTGAGACCTGTGCTCTGGACCCTTCCCTGCCTGTCTCTGGACCCGCTCCACTATGTAGCACGTTTTAGCAAAAATAACAGCTTGTCAGGGATCTATGTGATAATTGCCATGAAACTCTGTCTTGTACTGCTTTAAAAGTGTAGCTATTTTATTGAGGTTGTAGTAGTAGAGTTTTTTTAGAGTTCCTGAAGTATATGGGTTGTCAAAATCTTACGTTTAGCTAAAAGCAAAGCTGGGGAATTTTTCCTCCAATTTAAATCCAAGGAAATTTAGAGGAAGCAGAAATGACAGCATCTGCACGCTGTTTGTGTGAGCAACAGTCAGATATTTCTGCTTCTGTGCTAAATGTATTAGATACTGCTTGATTCCCTTGCTTTGCCAGCTAGCTGGTGAAATCAGGCTGACTAGGTTCACTCTGAGGTCACATCTAAAAAATGTATTTTCTGAGTTTGGTATGAAATCATCTTGGATATCAGAACATCAAGCCCTGAGTGGTTAAAAGTATCACCAAAGACCTGTGTGTTGATGCAGTCTTGTAGTCATTCTTGAAGGGAGTGACCTAGTCCTACCATATTTATCTTGAAACAGAATTATTAAGTTTCTAAGTAATCCTTTATTATGGAAATTAACCTATTCACTTATGGTAGCTGTGAAGACAGTTGTTATAGCATTTTGTGTTGAAAAATATGTCACTTGCAGTTGCATAATCTGGTATTTTTGGTCATTCTTCACTCTATTTTCATCATTTTCATCTCTAGGCATGCCCTTCACTTAAAATACAGACTTTACAGATGAGATCAACTCAGGATTTTTTAACCTTACCAGAGACTGTAGTTTGGGAATAAATCTGTGCTAGACAGCACAGGTGTAATTAATTTTAACTCCAGAAGATGCAGTCTCTAAGTACTACTGAAACACATTACACTGCCATTATTATGACAATAATGAGCTTTAATTTATTGTCACGTTAGATTTTGGCCGTATTTTCCAGCAGCACTAAAAGAAATCCTCTTGTGTTTAAAAATACTCAGCAACAGCTGTAGCACTGCCAGTGTGGAAAAAATGCACAAAGTGCACGACAAGAAGAGGTTTAGATGCTGGATTTTGGTTTTAAACTTGTTCTCTTGTTTGTTGGATGGAGACATAGCAGGGTTTAATTTGTGGGAAATAATGAAATTTTTAACTTGTTGGTATGAAGAACTTTCCAGTATTTTTAGCCACTACCACAGGCAAAGAAAAGAAACTGTCAAGGAGTAGCATGAGTGAATTTAACTTAATGTCTTCCCTAGATTTTGCCTACTAGCTCTGATGGGCTAGCTCCTGAATGCCTTCTTGCATGACAGTAATTGAAAAGAAGGTGTTTTGCAGCTGACATTAACAAATGTCTCTGATTTTGATCTCTCCACTGGTGTTTTCCTTTTGCATTTTATTTTATGTATCCTTTTCTGGGGACTTTCAAAACCTGCCTGAATGTGTTCCTGTATGCCCTGCCCTAGATGACCCCACTTTACAGAGGGGTTGGACTTGATGATCTCTGGAGGTCCCTTCCAGCTCCCTTAAAAATCTTTGATTCTGGGATTCTTACCTAGGCTTCCCAAATGCATCCTGTTTTAAACTGCACTCCTGCAGTGCTGTTCTGTACAGCCCTGTTCTCTACTGTGTCTCACAGAAATCTTCTATTGCAAACCTAAATAAAGTAGAGATCTACAGCACCTATTTCAGATTCTTCAAACCTTTTCTGGGTGTTGGCATTAGCAATGTGCCAGCCAGGAAGGTGATTAATATTCTAAGAATTATTTACACCTGGCAATTATCATTAGTCTAGATGTGCCATGCCATATTTTGGTCTCTTGTTGAGTTCATTTGGCTGTTACACATTTTGAAAGTGAGCCACTTTGAACATTTGGACAATTTGAATTCTGATTCAGATAGTTAAAGCTTCAAGCCAATAAAGTATGTAAGATTGTGTGACTGATAAAAATGCTTCATCTTGTAGTGTAAATATATATGAATCCTTAAGGCGCTATACTTCTCACGCTTGGAGGCTTTAGCATTGAGAAGAGTTGTACAAGGGCAGTAAGAAATACACCTGCCTGACCTCTGGAAACCATAAACCATCAGGCATGTTTAAGATACTGCTTGTATAGTTTAGGTATGTTGAAGCAGAGGAGAGATAGTCGTTGCAGTCTAAATCATTTCAGCTCAAGTTAAAAAAAACTTGTCAAAAAATGGCCTTCCATTTGTAAGATAGCAGCCAGTGAAAGAGCAGAAAGCCCTTAGTGTGAAACAGAAAACAGGCTGCCATCATTTAAGCCATCTTCATGAATCCCTTTTACTTTCTTCTGCTTACAATGCCTGCTTTCCCAGACATGGGAAGCAGCACTTTAATAACATACTTAGAGGATGTCCAGGTTGTAGGGAGCATCACAGCTCAGTGCAAAAATATCTAAGTCCTCTCTGAAGTGACTCAGAGTATCTTTTGAGGAGGCCCAGTACAGGTACAAGCTATGACCTATTCATAACAAGATATTAGGGGAAAATCACCTGAGGAGTAGGAATGTTTAAATAGTTTGGAATACTGACTAGAATAATTATCTTTTTGAATTAAAAAAAGCTCAAAGTAGATAGGAATGAGCAGGTGTGAAAAGAGAAGTTTAAATCAATCTTCTGGCTCTTCTTCTGGCAGACTAACAGCCTGGGGAAAGCCTCCACTGCCGTTATTCCCTAGTGTAATTAATGATTAGTTTTCTGATTGCTTTCTCTGTCCTGTTCAGGCGCTCTGTAGAGTTTCTGAGGTGGTGCAAAAGGATGGTATATCTGCAGCAATACTCCTCCGTCAGCTTGTGTCTAAGGAAAGTACCAATTAGTGTGGTAATTAATTCACCATGAATGCCTACTGTGTGCAGGAGAAAGTAGGAGCTCAATCCTAGTTGCATCCAAACTGTGAAAGCAAATGGATGTGGCTGTTTTCAAATTAAAGACTTCATTTAGAATAGTGATATGAAAACTAGGGAATGAAGAGCCACAGTTAAGACTTCTTAGGTGTATCAACAGCAAGAGGAAGACTGGAAAACATGGACCCACTGCAGAATCAGGCAGGAGCTCTGGTGGCAAAGGACATGGAAATGGCCAAGATACTTAATGTCTTCTTCACCTTGGTCTTCACTAGTGTGACTTGCCTTCAGGTATCTGGAGCCCCTGATACCCATGAGGAGGTTTAAAGCAGTGAAGACTTACCTTACCTTTGTTGGGGAGGATCAGGTTAAGGAAAAGTAGATGAAAGAGAGATAAGGAAGTCTGTATGTTCTGATGGCATGTACCCACAGATGTAGAATGAGCTGGCCAATCTCTTTGTAAGCCACTCCTTAGTATCTGTGAAAGACTCTGGTGAGCAGGGTATGTTCCTGAGGGCTGGAAGAAAGAAAATGTCTCCCATCTTTTAGAAGAACAGTAAAGAAGATAGAGAGAACTACAGGCCAGTCAACCTCACCTCCATTTTTCTGAAGCTGGTGAAGTTGTATGTGCATCTCCATAAGTATCTGAATGATGGGACAGAGGTAACCCTCAGCAACATTGTACAAAAACAGTAGGAGTGGTTGATACAGCAGAAGGTTGGGTGGCTATTCAGAGGAGGTTTACAAGCTTGAGAAATGGAGGAAGAGGAACCAGGTGAACATCAACCAAGAAAAAAGCAAAGTCCTCATTGTTGAAGAGGGAGATAACTGCAGGTACCAGTAGAAGCTGTGGACCATCCAGCTAGGAGGCAGCTTAGCAAAAAGGACCTTGGGTGTTCAGGTGGACACCAAACTCACTGAGCCAGTAGTGTGCTCTGGTAGCTAATGGCATCCAGGGTTGTGTGGCCAGCATGTTGAGGAAGTTATCCTTTTCTGTTCAGCCCCGGTGAGACACATCTGAGGTGCTGTGTCCAATTCTGGATTCCTCAGTACATACAAAGAACTTACTGGATTGAGTCCAGCAAAGGGCTGCAAAGATGGTTCAGGGCTTGGAACATCTGTTGCACAAGGAATGGCTCAGAGAAATGGGACTGCTCAGCCTGGAGGGGATTTTATCCATGTGTATAAATAAAACCTGATGAGAGTAAGGAATGCAAATCCACACTTTTCTCAGTGATGCCCAGTTAAAGGACAAGAGGCAAGCAGCACAAATTTTGGAATACATGAAATCAGTTTTAGACATAAAAAAGGCTTTACCATAAGGGTGATAAGGTAGAAAAAGTTTTCCAGGGAGGACATAGAGGCCATCCATGAAGATACTCAGAACTCATCTGGGCATGGGCCTGAGCAGTCTGCTTTAGATGACCCTTCTGTGAACCCTACAGTTGGACTTGGCGATCTGCAGATACACCTTCCAACCTCAAGCATTCTGTGAATTTCTGAACAACTTTAATTTTGGCTTAGTTTAGGTAGCACTAAATTGCCCATGTGTTAGTTTGTCTGAATCATACTGCCTATTTTGAAGTTCTGTCAGCAGCTTAAGGAAATATGACTTGGTATTGTATGCAGGCAGGTAATATTTATCAGTGACGCTTGAAAATTTCCTGTTCCACCTCTGCCAAGTGGTGGAAGGACTTTCTGTACTCTTCCAGCTTACTTGGCACAGTGTGGTATGAAAAGCTTGGAACAAAAAAGTGCAATGCAAACAAGCTAGGAGGAAAGTTGAAAATTAGATGGAATCAAATGCAAAAGACAGAAAATAAAAGGGAGATAAGTTTCAACCATTTAAATAAAAGTAAGGTGACCATCATTAGAGGCATCTTCATGTATCTAGTGGCCATCAATACTCCTTTTGCTCTAGATAAACTGCTGTTTTTCTCACTCAATTCTCTTGCTCACTGCTTTCACTTCATTTATGGGGAAATGACCCAAATTTTCTGTCACCACTAGTGCTAACTCTATACAGGTGTTACTTTGCAACGCTTGGTTTAGCGTTCCCAAAGAGCATTGAATATTGAGCAAAAAATGATGTTGTTTTTGTTTTGTTAATAATTTTGTTAATAATTTTCCACACACAATTTTTTGAGGTTTTGCATGCCTTAGGTTGTGGCTGCCTAAATTCATAAAAAACAAAACAAAACAAAACAGAGAAAAGTTATCTATTTCTATTATAAAAGACTGTAGCACAACCCCTATAAGGAGAGGCTGAGGGAGCTGGGGTTGTTTAGCCTGGAGAAGAGGCTCAGAGGAGACATTATTGCTGTCTCTATAGTTACCTGAAGGGAGGTTGTAGCCAGGTGGGGGTTGGTCTCTTGTTCCGGGCAACCAGCACCAGAACAAGAGGACACAGTCTCAAGGTGCACCAGGGAAAGTTTAGGCTCAAGGTGAGGAGAAAGTTCTTCACAGAAAGAGAGATTGGCCATTGGAATGGGCTGCCCATGGAGGTGGTGGAGTCAGTATCCCGGGTGGTGTTCAAAAAAGGATTGGATGTGCACTTGAAGCCATGGTTAGTCATGATGTGTTGGGTGATAGGTTGGACTTGATGATCTCTGAGGTCTTTTCCAGCCTTATTGATTCTATGATCTTACAAGTACTCGGAAGTCCTGTGTTGGAACACCGTTTACAGTAATGCTGAGAGCTTTGAAGTGTGGGTTATCCAAGTTATTTCAATAGCCATTAAGTAGAAAGAGGTGAAGGATTGTAGAGGGGAAAAAAGAGAAAATGCCTAATTTGTTGAATACAACAAAACAACATCCAACTTGGATGATTAGCGAGAACAAATACATTGTATTTTGTTAGCCACAGCATCAGTGAGTGTATCTCAAGTCTTAGGATAGAAATTCCCATGAGTGAGTTTTACAGACTTTAGACAACTTGGTAGAAATCTCAAGTAAAATTTTCTCCAGTTTCAAGTTCTTCCACAACAGACTTGTGAAATTGCAGACACTGTGAAAAATCAGATTTTTATTCTGTTACCTCTGAAGCATTGCAAACTAGATTTTTTAATAGAATGTGTGGATTACTTGGGCATGATATATTCTACAGTTTTAAAAATTTGATCAGTCTCACAAAAGTCAGCTATTGACAGTGAACTGTGACAGATCTTCATCTTTAAATGCATTTAAAATTGTGTTTCTGTTCATGTTTTCACTGAGCATCTAAAATGTTACCTAAGCAAGAAGCTAATCCATGCCCACAAAGTGTGCCATTACGTTTACAACCTCAGTTGGGGCTTCTTGAAAGTCTGTGGGAGGGGAGGAAATTGTGGAAAGGAAAACCACCATTATGTTTACTTAATTTGGTAATGACAGGTATTAAAAAACAATTGCAGAGAATGCTTGTGTCTAGTGAACACCTTCCATGAACTCTTAGTTTTCTTGTCTTTGAATAAGTCTTGTGATCTGATTCGAAGTTTTAGCTTGAAACTTGATTAAATTAGAGGAGTTTTTTGAGTATCCACATCTCCAGGGTGTATGACTCATGCGCTCATCTTGTTCATCAGCACTGCTCAGCTCTTTGGGCTAGACTGCCTGTGGTGGAAAACACCACCTTCTCCTCATTGCCAGCCTTTGCTGATCTTGAGATTGAGTTGTCAGAAGCTGAAGTTTCTAGGATGAGGGGCAATGGTTTTAAATTAGAGAAGAGTAGATGTAGGTGGGACGTTAGGAAGAAGCTCCTTACCATGAGGTTAATGGAACCCTGTAACAAGTTGCCAGGGGAGGTAGTTGAGGCCCCCTCCTTGGAGCTATTCAGGGTCAGGCTCCTCAGGGCTCTGGGCAACCTAATTTAATGGAGGAAACCCCATTGCTTGCTGCAGGAGGGTTGGACTAGATGTCTTTTGGAGGTCACTTCCACCCCAAGCCATTCTGTGATTCTCTGAAGTTCAGAAGAGGTAGTCTGTCAAAATTGTAGACAGCCTGATGCTACTTGGCCATTTCAAGATGATTTTTAAAAGGAATACATTTAAAATAATCAGAGGCCTGAATTGCTAGCCAGTTATGGCATTTTAAATTTTGAAATGGGGGTTCAAATTAATCCCCAGATTAGCAGCAGTTTCATTACCATCTTTTGATTATTCCTTTCTGAGTAAATAGATGGCAGTGTAGCAAAACCACTCTATCACTTTTGGCACTAATTGCCTAAACTCTCATGGAGAAGCAGAGTGAAATATTCATGTCCTAGTAGAGAGCTTGGATTTTCTTCACAGTTGTACTAACTAGGAACTTCATTTTTGTAAGAAAGGTAAAATTCTATGTGACCATGGAAACTGAACTGCTGTGAACATCAGGTTGATATCCTCCTTTATACCATTTTTGGCAGAGATGTTTGAACCATTGTGAAATAGTCCAGATGCAGTATGGATCATCAAAATCAATTACACCCAAATATACTAATGCAATTGTTGAATTAAAAACAAACAAACAAACAAAAAACCCACCACAAAACCCCCCAAAAAAAAACAAACCACCAATTTCCAGTGTTGTCTGTCCATATATTTCACAATGATTAATAGGTATTTGAGAAACAAACTGCTGTCTTTTCATAGATATGTGATCACACATATGTATTGCCATTATTAATGGAATCCTGCCCAAAGCTCTAGGAGGAAGGCCCCCCCAGTAAACACATTTCCAGTGCATCAGGTTGTGGTTCCTCTTCAGGTAGTCCTCCTGCCTGTAATTACATTACGTGTGATTAAAGGTCTTTACTTGTCTCTCTCGAGTAAACTCTCACAATTCGTCTTGAGATTTATTTGGAACTTAACCTGGATGGAAAAAAAAATGCTTCTGCCAGCATAATTTATACCACTTCAAGTAAAGTCAGTGGTTTTTCATCAGCTTGATGACACCTAGGAAACTGCATAGTGAGTTTTGTGAGGAGCAACACAGTGGAACAATGATAAGCATGTGTAAGATGGAAGAGAACTTCTTGCCAGCAAGTCTAGAGAAGCCAGTGGAGAATTCCTGACTGCACAGAGCTTGAAGTATGTGGTAGACTGAAGGATAGCCATCTTAGAAGCAGCAAAGGGATCAAGAAGTAGTGATAAAGAACATAAAGGGATTAGGGATTAGGAGTGAAGCGAAAACATGACAGGGGAGACTTTGGTCAAGAAGAGTAATGCATTAGAAGACAGAGACAAATGTATGCATTGCTTTGCAAAGGCCTCTGCATTGCTTACCACCTAGCATTTCAGAGACTTGCCTCCCCAGTCCCATCACCAGCAAAAAGTAATGCAACGTTTTTACTCTGGGTCATGCCATGCAGAGGTTCAGCAAGTCCAAGTGTGCTTTTTGAGCCTCCTGTTGTCATTAGCTAACATGGTCATGGGCAAGTCAGAAAGAGTTGAAACTGGGACCGTAGAGTGTTTGTCTCTTATTTTGCATTCTTGGGTGTTCCACAACAGGTTTTTTTATACATCTTGTCCTCTTTTATGGAGGCTGAAGGTACTGGTCCTTCAGAGGAATATATATTTGAGATGGTGTCTCCCTGAGTTGAAAGTCAAATAAGCAGATATTTCCCATTTCCACAAGGTTCTTAATAAGTGCAGTGGTGCATGAATATTCTTGAGACAGTCTGTAATTAAAATCTTTGAGAAGCTTCGTCTATTCAGAAGGCAAGTTGGAATTACTTTCCTGCTTAGTAGTGATTCACCTGGATCCAGAGTACTTTCTGAATTTTCTGTGCTGCAGTGGTTCATTTAGTGTCAGACATCTGATCAAGAATAAGTCTGAAGTAGGATGTCATGTGCTGTCCAAGAGATACTCTTTCATTTAATGCAGAAAAATAGTAAGAATGAGAATTTGGGCATAGCTGTTTTATTTCAGTTGACAGGTAGTACCCTCCCACTGGGACTGCACTTGCAGATAGTTGATTATATTGCTCTAGGTTGATGTAATTACCACCCTTACTTCAAGTATGAGAATTTTGCACAGTGCTTCTTCAACTACAAAGAAAAGCTTACTTTCTGACTTAAAATTGCAGGTTTTAAGGGACCTTTTGCCATTTTCCAATTCATTCATCTTCAGTTGTGTTCAAAGGAGCCTAAGGACACTGTAAGAGTACTGATGCAGAGCCTGTGGTGAATACAAAGGTGGTTCACCTTAAGCTTTAGAGACATAGTATTGTAAGGCCAAATAAATTTTGTGGTTGCATTATCTGAAATGTTCCCTGTCTTGGCAGTGAGACAAGCAAACTTGTGTGTTGCTGATCTTGATTCATAGATTTGGCTACTGAATAATGTTGTAATACTGGGCAGAGCAGCTAATTCCACATGTACAATGAAAACAAATCCAGTGTGCAGATATGAGAAAATTTTAGGTTTAAAATGCCTCAGTATTCATCATACTCCTATGAAAATGAGTGTGATTTTAATCTAAGTTAGGATATGTATGGGTTTGTGCACGAGTATAAACAAATGATCTCGAGGGTATCTTCCAACCTGGTCTGGTCTATTCTATTCTATTCTATTCTATCCTATCCTATCCTATCCTATCCTATCCTATCCTATCCTATCCTATCCTATCCTATCCTATCCTATCCTATCCTATCCTATATGCTGGTATTGACTGAAAGAACTATGAAGACGCCATCAAATGTTGTGATCATGCAATAACATCTCAGTAAAGTGTAGTCTTTAACAAAATACAATAGAATACAATACACCAGGTTGAAAGAGACCTTCAAGATCATCGTGTCCAACCCATCAACCAATCCAACCCACCTAAACAACTAAACCATGGCACCAAGCACCCCATCAAGTCTCCTCCTGAACACCTCCAATGATGGTGACTCCACCACCTCCCTGGGCAGCCAATTCCAATGGGCAGTCACTCTCTCTGTATAGAACTTCTTCATCTTGCTTATAGGAAACTTTCTCCATAGAAATACTATTGCTGTTAAAGCTCTTCAGCTTTTCTTGTTTACTTTTATTTAAAGATTTTTAACTTAGTGCAGCAAATGCCTAATACCCTGTAGTAAAAAAGGCATCTTCTAGGTCCACGTTTGAATCAGAATAATGTATCCATTTGAATGTGCTGGAAAATTAGCCACAGACAAACAGGAACACTCAGATTCTTCTCAAAAAACAGTTACTTGGTGTTCTTTGTATTCTTCCGTGATTTTCTGTTCTGTTCATAATTGCTTGAAGATTTTATAATTTCACATCTTACCCACACCCTGAATTTAAATGTATTTCTTAACATTACTTATTAATTTGTCCAAGAAATTAGGCCAGTTCCAGTTGCATTGCATGGTGGCTGTGCTCAGCCTGTGACATGGCAGAGAGTTTAAGTTGCCCTTACTATTAAGAGAAATATGTATACTCATACAATTTGGATGTAGCAGAAAGCCCTATACCTTCAGGATAGACTGGTTTCCATGGCAACATTTTCTTTTGTATTTTTGAGGCTAGGAAAGATGGGCAAGAGCTGTTTTATTCAGCAGTGTTTAGGTCAGTCTTTGGGTTTTGGTTAATAAAAGAATGCAACCGCGAGTGACTGCCAAAGTAAATGTTAACCCTTTCTGTCTGTGTTCACCTGGTATCCTTACAGGTGTGCATCATTATTGCAAATACCTAGGTAGAAGCAGAAATGTTTTGATTTCATAAAAATTTTGCTCAAGAGCAATTGAAAAAGCAACATTACTTGAATTTCATAAAATCTCATGCTTGAGCAGAATAGTATGCTTCATTAGAATGCTCAAAATCTATTTTTAAATTCTATTGTGGTATCATAAAATAGTCATACTCTGTGTGAAAAATACTGAGCTCACTAAACAACTACATGGACATCAGTACAGCCAGTTCAAGGGAAGTGCTTATCTTCATCAGAAGGGTCAATCCCAGAAAATCTAAAGCTGTTTGCCTTACAATATTAATTTAATCTGGTTGCAGTAGACAGGTAGATGATAAGGGCAAGATCTTAATAAGTATTGGCACTTCTTTTGCATTGATTATCATTTAGCTTAGAAACAATGTGTTAATTCTTCTTTTTCTAGCTCTGTTCTCCTCTAATCACTTCTCAACACAAGAGCTAATACAAAGCAGCTTTGGGTACTGCAGTTACCTTAAAGCACAATCAAAAGTCCTAATGACTCATATTTGTTTTTAATCTTTGCTTATCTACTGAGACCTGCAAATTGTTTCCATGTCCTTTCAAAGGGAGCATACATGGATATTTAAAAATAAACCCAACAAGTTAGCCTGAGAAATTTTCCAGAATCCTTGCAAATATTTACTGATATATTTCTCCCTGTGGATGTGAAATTCCACTGCACTGGTTAGGCCACAGCTTGAGTCCTGTGTCCAGTTCTGGGCCCCTCTGTTTAGGAATTATGTTGAGTTGCTGGAACGTGTCCAGAGGAGGGCAACAAAGTTGGTGAGGGGTTTGGAGCACAAGCCCTGTGAGGAGAGGCTGAGGGAGCTGGGGTTGCTTAGCCTGGAGAAGAGGAGACTCAGGGGTGACCTTACTGCTCCCTACAACTACCTGAAGGGGGGTTGTAGCCAGGTGGGGGCTGGTCTCTTCTCCCAGGCAACCAGCACCAGAACAAGAAGACACAGTCTCAAACTGCACCAGATGAGGTTTAGGCTGGAGGTTAGGAAGAAGTTCTTCATAGAGAGAGTGGTTGCCTATTGGAATGGGCTGCCCAGGGAGGTGATGGAGTCACCATCATTGGAGGTGTTCAGGAGGAGACTTGATAGGGTGCTCGGTTGCATGGTTTAGTTGATTAGGTGGTGCTGGATGATAGGTTGGATGCGATGATCTTGAAGATATCTTCCAACCTGGTCTATTCTATTCTATTCTATTCTATTCTATTCTATTCTATTCTATTCTATTCCATTCCATTCCATTCTATTCTGTTCCTGTTGTTGTTAATGGGATGTCCATGCATGTATAGAAAGATGATGAAATGAATGTAGTTGCACAAGTGGGCTCATGTGATGGGAGTGGGATAGTAATTTTATATATAGGTTTAAAGGTGGAAAGCTGCTTTGACGAATTTCAGAAGATGATTTCCATCTAGCTTAGTTTGTTACAGATCCATAATTTCTGCATCTACAGAAATTGTACAACACATAGACAAGAATGACTGCAGTGTCATTGTACAAGATTCCTACATGTAAAAACCAAATTTTTTCTTGATTATTCCTTAGCATTGTGAAGGCTTTTCAGATGTTGCCAAGGGTTGTGTGATTTCAGTTTCTTTGATTATTGATTTATTTATTTGAGGACAAAGGATGTGAATTGCAGACATGCTTTTAATAATGCCTGTTGAAGTGAAAAAAGTACGTTTTAGATGTAATAGATTGTCATTGAATTTTTGTACTTGTTTCCATATAGCTATTAGTGCAGCACCAAAACTGTGATTTGTTTGTTACAGCTAATGTTTTAGCATCAGATGAGGCTCTTATTTTAGTTATTTTTCAGGGAGTTGCACACAGAACAGAACTGTCAGGATTGGAAGGAACCTTGAAGATCATCCAGTTCCAGTCCCACTGCCATGGGCAGGGACAACTTATGCAAGATCAGCTTGGTCAGAGCCACATCCAGCCTGGCCTTAAAAACTTTTAGGGAGTCATGTACTTTCACAATATTTCTGAAGGCTTTGAGTAATAAAAGTACTTGAAAACCTCCCTGCTCCTGCTGGCCACACTATTTCTGATACAGGCCAGAATGCCATTGGCCTTCTTGGCCACCTGGGCACACTGCTGGTTCATGTTCAGCTTACTATCAACCAGTACCCCCAGGTCCCTTTCTGCCTGGCTGCTCTCCAGCCACTCTGACCCCAGCCTGTAGCACTGCACTGGGGTTGTTTTGGCCAAAGTGCAACACCCGGGTGTGGACTTGTTAAATGGCATCATGTTGGACTCTGCCCATCTGTCCAGCCTGTCAAGATCCCTCTGCAGAACAGCCAGGTCCTTCCCAGTCACTGAAAAATCCAGCTTTATAGTTTCTGAGTCATCATCGCCTTGGTAGCCCTCAGAATTTTGAAGTGAATTTGCCTTGAGTTGCTTTGAACAAAGAAATGCTAAGACAATAGATTCTTGAGGAAGCAACATGAAAATACTCTTCTCAAACAAACAGCCTCAGCTTTGGTTTTGACCTTGGATTCAGATTTCTCATCTGGACAGCCAGCTCTGGAATATATGTGAGCCCAGCAAGCATATGGGTCTGTTTGATACATTTCTATTCCAGGTTTGATGAAAATTATATCTGTTCAAAGCTCCTCTTGAATTGTACCTATTATTCAAGTAAACTCTTTGAGTACTGTTTATTCTGCTAGCACTGACCACACTTTTCTCCTTGACAGCCATTCATCTAGAATTAATTCTTTTTAAGTGATACCACATGGTGAATTTGAGATAGCTTTTGAAACTAACAGGAGTCATTATACGGCATTTCATTCATTTTAATGTGTGCCCATTGTAACCTGAATATTGAGTACAAATTAATACAAGATCTTGGTAACTGAGATGAGCTAATATACAAGGGCACACAATGAAATACAGGAAATTCCACTTAGACATCACAAAACCCTGTTTTTCTGTGGTAGTATTCAGATGCTAGAAGTTCCTGAGAGAGACTATGGAGCATTTTTGGAGATTCTCAAACCCTGGCTGGAACCTGTCCTCCTGCAGTCATTTCTGCTGTGAGCAAAGGAGGTGCACTAAACTTGGTATGAAGCTGTTTTTTAAGGGTGTTGTCGAGGTTCATGGGATTACAGTGGTCATTATTCGTTGGCCATATTCTCTTCATACTTCTTTCTACCCCTTTTGGGTTTTGTTTTTCTTTTCATTCCGGGAAACCAGTAAGGGTGAAGCATGATTTAAGTGCTGACTGCCTCCACTGAAGTAAGCTGAATAGTAATGTGTTCATTTATTCTTCTGTGGGTCTCAGTTAAATTGCAATTTAGCTGACTTCTCCCAGAAGAGAAAAGATATCTGTTGTGGTGATCAACCAGAGCCAGATTTTGGTAAAATCCTGGTTTTGTCTTTCTAACTTTTCATCATAATCCTTGAAGTCTATCCCTTAATCCTCTCGAATGAGGCAACTTCCAAGTTTCTTCAACAAAAATCCAGAGAAGCCTCTGTGGGATGTGCAGTACCTTTTAATACTCATGAAGACCTTCATGTCCGCATTGATTCTGCAGAGAGAACCCTTTAGGGTTGATGGTGCTCAAAGCTAGGAACAGCCACAGGTGTCAGCCTGTCCCAGTGAAGGTACCTTTTATGGTATAAAGATACATGGCACAGTGATTTTATTCTATTCTTTCCATGAACAAAGACTTCAAGCAGATATCTTTGAAACAAGTAAAATCTTTAAAGCTCTCTTGAAACTGAGAAGCCTGTTGTGAAAGGAAATCGCTCTGAACTTGCTATGGAACCACCACAGGCAAGAACTACTGCTTAGGGGCCTGTGGAGGTCTGTCACAAACAGATTAACATTTGTTAAAACTAGAAGAAAAGTTATACCAAGTTTTGAACCTGCTAAACTGAAGATATTTACTGAAGACAACGCAGAATCGTTTTGTAGACCTTTGTAAAATTACCTCTTGAGCTGTAACTTCATTTGAGGATGGGTTGTTCACTATTGCCAGTTTTGTATGCACAGGACTTGTGACCTCAGTAATGGAGTAACTGTCTCAGTCTGGAGAGGGAAAGAGCCTCAGTTCTTCTGAATATTCCCGTGTTGTGAAATTAGAGGCACAAAAGAGGCCAAAATATCAACAGCCAGGCTATTTATTACATAAATAAAGTGGATGGATCAGAAGGGGAGAAAGAGAAAAGAGAGAGGGAGAGAGAGACGAGAGAGAGAGAAGAGGAAAGGCATTATATTACCACACCCCTCACCCCCCCAAGACAGTTTGAGTCTGTGGAGGAAAGGTGTGCTGCAGGAGATGTTGGGTCTGTAGAGAAAGGGTGCTGAGGCTTTGGCTATAGAAGAGATGCTGTCCTCTGGGCAGCCTCTTCAGCTCCATGAGTTGCAGCAGGCGGAACTTAGGACACGGAGAGAGGGTACTGCTTCTTCCAGGCTCCATGGTGATGTCTCTGTCATTTTTCTTTCTGTTTTTCTTCAGAGCAGCATTGCCCCAGGCTTTTTCTTCTCTGGTGTTTTCCTTCTCAGCAGCATTGTCCGTCTCCTGTGTTTTTCTTCATCTGTGTTTTTGGTTCTGTGTTTTTCTTCTCCTGAGCCAGTAGTTGCTCAAGTCTTTTATACATTTTTTAGTTCTTAGGTATGTGTCCAAGCATTGTCCCCCAGGAAATCAGGGGCCAGGTGGTGAATCCATTTTCTCACCATCCTCCCTTTCTGGGGTATCTGAAGGGTGGAGATTATCTTGTCTTATGCATATTCCCAAAGGTGGCCTTGGTCCATCATTGTCAAGCCAACTGTGGTCCAGTGAGCAATGTTATCTTTGCACTTTCACAAGAGTCGTTCCGGTGGCTCTGCCCAATACACATCAGCTATTGTCTGGGCAAGCAGCAAAGGTGATTTTATCTTTGTTGAGTCACATCAGGAGAGACAAGCTTTAGTCTCTCACAGTAACTTATAAGTCATAAAATAAAATCATTCATTTTAGAGTAAGACATTCCTTTTCCAACTTCATTTTGGATGCAATTGACTGATACCCCGTTAAGTGAGGTTTAGCTGGCACAACTGTAAGCCTTGTGGATACCCGTAAGTACAGTCACTTCCCTTGAATGCTGGGAAGGTTTACACTTTTCTGTTTGCTCCATTTCTTAGGAAGAGCTTTTATCCTGAGGACTTTCCTTGCCTATTTTATTACTAGATGGTACAAAATGTCCAGCTGTACATACTTGTATTTTCATCCTGCATTTACTCCACTTCTCCCAACCCACATCAGCCAGCAGTACAATAATTACAGAACTTTAATGTTATTCCCTGCTGAGTAAAATTACTTTATTTCTGTCCAAAGCATAGATACTTTTTGTCATTTATATCTGTGATCCCTAGCATTTTTTGTGGCAATACATGTAAATGATGTCCCACCCTTGACGCTTCCTTTCCTGCTGCTGAGGGAAGAGGAAGGAGTTGACAGTTTACACACAAGGCCTTCTTGGTCCCCAGAGAAGTTATATCCTGCTTGGTCCAGAGTTTCTTTTGCAAGGACAGACTGCTGATTTATATTAAGATACTCTTCATTGTTATTGCTATTCCAAAGAAACCATTATTTATTTAAATATGTAATGGAAGTGCAAGGTTGTAGCTGTTAGAAACCATGTATCCAATTACCAGGCGACCTCTCAGGGAAGCTTGGCTTACACTTTTTGAAAGTATGTGTCAAAAAAGGCTTTAATTTCCCTTTAATGATGGTTTTGCTAGAGGGAAGGCCAACAAGGCAGACATCCTGGTTGGAGTCTGTTACATACCACCCAACCAGGATGAAGGGGTGGATGAATTATTCTACAGGCAGCTAGAGGCAGTTTCACGATCACCAGACCTTGTTCTTATGGGTGATTTTAACCTGCCTGGTATCTGCTGGGAACTTAACAAAGCAGAGAGGAGGCAGTCTAGAAGGTTCTTAGAATGTATAGAGCATAGCTTCTTATCCCAGCTGCTGTGTGAGCCTACCAGGGCTAAGGCTTTGCTTGACCTTCTTTTTACCAATAGAGAAGGGCTGGTGGGAGATACGGTGGTTGGAGGCTGTCTGGGGTTCAGCGACCATGAACTAAATAACATTTCAGTATGCAGTCAGGCTAAGAGGAGCAGCAACAAAACCTCCACTCTGGACTTCTGGAGGGCAGACTTCAGGTTACTTAAGGAACTAACTTAGAAGGAGCCCATTTAGAGCTGGAGGTGTTTAAAAAGAGACTGGATGGGGCACTTGGTGCCATGGTTCAGTTGATTAGATGGTGTTGGGTGATAGGTTGGACTCAATGATCTTGAAGGTCTTTTCCAACCTGGTTAATTCCTATTCTATTCTATTCTATTCTATTCTATTCTATTCTATTCTAATTCTGTATCTTGGAGGTCCATTGTTGTAATAGCCATTGCTATAAATCTGTGATTTGTAGTATTGTGATGAATTTAGCCTCATAGTATTGTAATGAATTTACCTTTGAAACACCTCCATAAGAACAGCCTTTATTAGTTTTAAATATTAGGATGTTTTGTTTCAGTTGTATTATTTAATAACTGCAGTAGTTAATATCAGTTTGACTGTTTTTCAGGACTGTTAGATGTCTTAGTTCAAGATATTGCTGTATCAGGGGAATCTGAAACAGTGATTTAATGCTACATAAATGCTCTCTTTATGCCTTATAAAGCAGTTAAAGTGCTTCTGAAGAGTTGGGTCTCCCCCTGAGATGGAGTAAGAAGTATGAGGGCAAAATGAGCATCATTCTAAATACGGGTTAAAAATATTTTCTGAGTTTTGATGAAGTTATTGTGCAGTCTTTTCTATCCTCTGAAGTAAAGCGAGTGCGCTCAGAAATTCAGAAATCCAAAACTGCCTTCTCTGGAGTTCAAAATATACAATGGGAATGAAACATTACTATCTTTAGGCTTGGTGTGGGAGGCATTCTTTGAATATTCACATCTTAATTTCAGAGATGTTGAATACCTTAAAGATAAACAGGTTTCTGTGCCGAGCAAGTTGGAGATCTTCAGGTGAAAAGAAGCTTGCTCTTCATATGGATATTCAAGTGATAACATCAGTATAATGGGCTAAAAAGAAAAATATTGCTGAATTCAAATGGATCTTGAGCAGTTCTGATTTTTTTTAGCATACTGGAACAATTTTCTCAACAAAACCTATGATAGGGCATGTGAAATGAAAGATAATAGAAGGGTATAAGAGTAATTACTGCTTCATTACTTCATTATTAGGAAGTCCTTTCTTATCAGGGAGGAAAAAAATCAGAAAAAAGACTAAAGGGTTTTTTTTGTTATCTTTGGTTTTCATCTTTAAAATAGTTTATCTCTATCTAGAGTTGCAGAGTTTATGTTTCGGCTCTAGAGTTTATGTTTGCATTCTGCAGCAGAGAACTAAGCTGAGGGAGTTTTGGACTGAGGCTATCTGGCTCAGAGCATCACCTGCAGCAAAGGTACAGGGCTGTGCCCTGGGGGATACAGTAGTTGTAAAATGTCTATGCTGTTTTAATACCTTTCTTATCTTGGGATGATCTCTAGTCCCTTTTGTTGACTTTGAAACATGTCACCAGAAAAAAACAAAAAACAACCAACCAAACAAAAACCCCACCAAAACCCCAAAGAACAAAAAAAAACCTCACCCCCCCAACCCAAACAGAGAAGCTGTATGGTTTAGTATGTTAATGTCTCAATCTAATGTTTATTGGCTTTTTAATGGGGGAAAAAAACGTTGTTTGTTAGTGGGGTAATGATTGTTAAGCTGCAAAGTGAGGGTTGTGTGAGCTTTAGATTTTGTTTTGCTTAGCTTCAGAAGAAGAAGAAAAATTGTGGGGAATCGTTCTGTGTATTTACAGTTTACGCTGGTGCTAGGACAATATGGCTGTATCAGAAACCACAGATGTAGAGGCTCTGTTATTTAAGAAGCTGCAAACTGTTAGATAATTTGGCAGGTGATTGACGACAAGCTTTGTGAAGAGTATGAAAAAACACACTGAGATGGGTTTTATGCACAAAGTTAGATGTTTTGGGTGTTGCAAAAATACAGGAAATCAGTCCATTTTGGGGAAATTATTGGGATATTTTTTGGTATGCAGCACTAATTAATCTTGCTGTGCTGTTCTGCTTTTCTATGGAATGAACAAGTGCAGAAATGTAGCTGTTCACAAACATTTCATTTGTGGAGAGTAAGAGACCCTCCAAAAACAGTGAAAGGTTCTGTGCATATATGTTCTTTTTGTTTTGCTGGAAGTGATTTTATTGATGGCTTCTGTCCGTACCACACTGTCTGAAGGCATTCTAGTCTTCAGGGCTGCATCTTAGATAGGATCAGTGTGAACAAAACCTGGTTAAAACTGACTAGTAGTGTTTGCCTCAGATTGACCTCTGTGGTGGTTTCCAACCCACCACAACCTCCTACTCCATGAAGGAATTTTTGTGAGTAATTTCATCTGGTTTTGTTGTTCAAAACACTGTTTAGCTATGTTCAGAATTTCTGTAGCCAAAGGCTGGTAGTTTTGGCTGGAAATAATGGCTATGCTTCTTGAATGGGTGAATAAATTGGAAATTCAGATTTGGGGGTGTTTGCCATTTAACTACTATATGCTAACATCACTAATATGATGTTTATCTACAATGGGTAGCAAAATCACTATAGATTAAATGACACACTTCTATTTTTTAATTTTAAACATGATTTAGGGACTTGTGTGATTTCTTTTTAAAAAATAAGATCCTGTAATTAAATCTTGAACAGGCCCTGTGTCATGTTGGCATATTGCCTGTCTTAATTTCCATGGAAGATGAAAAGCCAAGTGTCTCAGCTACTGGTGAAATGTTAAGATCCCAGCATGAGACATAGTCTAAAATGTCTTAGTGTGATTATGACATGGCTTTATTTTATTGTATAACTGCAATGAAATAGTGCATGTATTGTAACACTAGGAAAAGTATGTGTAAAATTAAAAGTATGCAAGTTAAGCTCTTAATTATTTTGTTTTCTACATTTCAAGGTGTTATGTGGAATTAAAACTAGGTGGCAATAATTCTGAGTCAGTGTTTAGATACAGGAGAAGTGACAGAATACAAATACAGGAAGAAACTATGACAAAGAGTTGCTCTCTCCCCATTAACTTGATTTTTTTTTCCTTCTGATGTGTACTATGTGCTGATATGCATATGGCCCAGATAGTGTACCAATGGAGACACTTTTATTCCCCATTTGTTTTTTTGCCAGTAAGAGCAAGAATGTAGCATCGTATTAAATCTCAGCAAGTAACTTAAATCAGAAAAGCTAAAAGGCATAGTGGATCAAGAAATGGAGAGGGATATAAAGAAGGGAAACAAACAAGCAATTTTTTGAGGATAAAAGAAATTAGAACAGAATGAGCCAAAGCAGAAAAAAACTGAATTTGTAGATGCTCTCTTGAAAATACTGGAGAGGAAAGAGGAGAGGAAGGGACAAAGTCCTGCTGCTCACATGCCCTACCCAAGAGGTCACTGTAGGTGACATGAAATGCCATACGTTGCATGGGCATTTGTACTGGAAACTTTCCCACAGGTTTCACTGGTGGTGGTGGTGAGGCAGCCAGAAAAGCCCAGCTCATTCTGACTACCTAGAAGTTCATATTTTTTTGTGTGTTCATGGTCAAACCACCAATAAAAGGGTACTTTTCTATAGGGAAGGTTTGCTGCAGGTGCAAACCCTCACTCTTTCGTGTTTTATTCATATGGCATCTGCTTATATTTTTGGAGAATTGCCCCTGGAATTACTTGCAGTAACTTGAGGATTTTTAAGTAAAAACAATACACCAAGAACGAATTAAAACAACTGCAGTCCAGAATACGTTAGCACAAATTAGCTACGTGGAAAGCTTGATGATTTTGACTTAAGTCTTGATATAATTAATTTAACATTTATCAGCAGAGAAATATTTACATTGTGTTCCCTGAAAAAGTTAACTGCATTTTTAAAAGCTGAATAATGCTGAACGTTAATAACATGGCAGGGTCACTCACTGAGCCTCCATAAATTTGGCATTTGGTATTTTGTTTATTTTTCAGGCTTTGGATATTTTCCAGATTGGGAAATCCCTCAGTCCAAAGAACATCCAAAATCTACAAAACCAAACCAAACAATAAAAGCTGAGAATTTTTTTTTCTGTTTTGTTTAATTTTAATTGAGTAACCCTAAATTCAAAACAATAAGCCACACGAACAGAGTAACTTACAAGTATGTGCATGAAAAGCATTCCTTACAAGGAGCTGCTTTATCGCCCGGCATATTCTCCCAGAGGAAGTGATGAAAGCATCGCTGCTTTCGAGTCGTTTAAAAGCAGAATGGACAAAGCACTCTGGCACAGATATTACAAGGCAGTGTAATGGTGGTGGTGCATTAGGGTAGCTGACGTGGTGTTCCTTCTCCATCCAGAAACTGTATGGAGCTTAAATCATACGGCAGGCTCAGCTTCTGGTTACTTACATACCGCCGTTCTTTATATTAATGTGCTTCTCCTTTATTCAGGAAGTGTCTAATGGCATTTGGGGGAGGGGAAACTCATTAGCTTCCTTCCTGAGTAATATAATTTTTATTTCCTGTTGTAACAGCAGCCTCAGCCAAAACCAACAGCCGAAAAATTGTAGGGGGGAGGGTTGCCTGTGCAAAACATTTCCATCTCTGAAGTGAAATGTTGGTTACAAGACAGTTTTGAGACCAAGAGGCAGCTCTAGTAAATCTTTTGCACGCGTATTTTGAGCTTTCTGTCCTGCATCACAATTTTCTTTTAATTACAAGGATAGAGGTGACTCAGAACTGCACTAAGTGAACTGTTAACCTTTGCCTTCCCCACTGTGAGTCCTAGACTGCCTTGCTACCTTCCATTCTCCTCCTCTGACCTCCAAAGGCAACCCAAAATAAATCTCTTTCCAGGCCTCAGGTGTGGTTTCTGCAGCTGCTGGCGGGTGCGGCAAGCATCATTATCAATTCCTCATGCTCACGTCTGAGCAGCATGCATTGCAGTAATTGGAGGGGAGATCTGTAGATGCTGGCCAAGAGTATCCAAAATTTGGGGTGTTGGACATGCCCTGTGTCTTCCTGCAGACACTCATCTGTCTTCATGTGCCAATTGTGACACAACTTGCGTATTTAAAGTATAGCACAGCTTGTCTTCTCTTGTAATTCTGTCCTGACACTATATTGTGACAAAACCACTTAAATAAAGGATTGTTAAAACATTTTTTTCCAAACATAACCTGTACAATCAGAACTAGAGTGCTTGACAAGTATCACCTGAATGCCTAGGCACTGGTAAAGTTGAGGGTTGTTGAGGATGAGAAGGATTTAACAATGGCTACATCAAGTCAAGTAATAAAAAGTGAGATGATTTTTTATGATGTCTTATTGAGTGCACATATATCATTGTCATGCTAAAATTGCATGCTGTCCTGTGCATAAAGGAGGATTTTAAAAAATAATTGGAAGGCTGTATAAGTTCATTGCTGTGGCTGATAAAAATTGTGACAATATTACCTCAGCCTGAGAAGTTCAGCATTTTATCCAAGCTTCGTACTGTATATATTTAAGCCCAGATTTTTGTCACTGTTTCACACGGTTATTACTATGTTATGGACTTCTTTACACATCAGAAACTGCAAGTTACTTTATCCTGCTTAGCTATAGCTAGACATTCACTGACCTGAAATAATTGCACTAAATGTGAGTCTTGGTATGTTTACAGTAGTACACAATATGTCACAATCACACATCTACTTAGGAATAATATGAAGGTGTGGCCACTAACAGTAAAATTAAACTTTTGGTTATCCTTCTACTATACAAACTTAGCACATTTCTCTCGGCTTTCAAGGCTGAAGTGGTGGTATTTTAATTGGACGACAGATGAAATACAGTTAAGTAGGAATTATGTATTGCAAGTTTGAACCTTCTTCTTACTAAATTAAAAAAAATAATTCCTGTATTGTTTTCTTTGTCCAGCTCATCTGTTTTGACACTGTTTAGAGTCCAGTAGTAATTGTAATGTCCTTAATCATAACTCAGTGCTGGTATGAAGGGGCTCATAGGACAACAGGAGTGAGAAGACTTGTAACAGAACAATACTTGTTGACTACAGACTCTATGAAGTATTTCCCATACAATATGAGCAGTTTTAAGAAGGTCGTGGTCTTGTTAGTAATTTTAAAGTGGTAGCATATCATGTGTTTAGGAGGTAAGAACAGTCAGAGCCACAAAGATGATGAAGGGAGTGGGACATGTTCGTCTCTTCTCCCAGGCAGCCAGCACCAGAACAAGAGGACACAGTCTCAGGCTGCACCAGGGGAGGTTTAGGCTGGATGTTAGGAAGAAGTTTTACACAGAGAGAGTGATTGCCCATTGGAATGGGCTGCCCGGGGAGGTGGTGGAGTCACCATCATTGGAGGTGTTCAGGAGGAGACTTGATGGGGTGCTTGGTGCCATGGTCTAGTTGTTTAGGTGGGTTGGATTAGTTGATAGGTTGGATGTGATGATCTTAAATGTCTCTTCCAACCTGGTTTATTCTGTTCTATCCTCCTTATGAGGAAAGGCTGAGGGAGCTGGGTCTCTTTAGCTTGGAGAAGAGGAAACTGAGGGGTGACCTTATTAATGTTTATAAATTTGTGAAGGGCGAGTGTTGGGAGGATGAAGGTAGCCTCTTCTCAGTGGTATCCAGTGATAGGACACGAGGGGCAGTGGATGCAACTGGAGCATAGGAGCATAAGAAAAAACTTTTTCACTGTGAGGGTGACAGAACACTGGAACAGGCTGCCCATAGAGGTTGTGGAGTCTCCTTCCCTGGAGACATTCAAATCTTGCCTGGAAATGTTCCTATGTGACCTGGTCTAGGTGATCCTGCTCTGGCAGGGGCTTTGGACTCAGTAATCTTTCACCTTCCACCCCCTAACATTGTGTGATTCTGTGATTCTGGTTAGCAAAGTATCAATGTCAACAGTCATGACAAGTAATGGAAAAACAAACTGGTTTTTAGAAGTCAAAAGGGGAAAGTCATTTTCATGATCAAGAGAAGCACAGCCAGCAGATCAAGGGAGGTGATTCTCACCCTCTACTCCACTCTGGTGAGACCCCAACTGGAATACTGCATCCAGTTCTGGAGCCCCTATTACAGTAAAGATATGGACATGCTGGAAGGTGTCCAGAGAAGGGCCACGAGGATGAGCAGAGGGCTGGAGCACCTCTCCTGTGGAGACAGACTGAGAGAGTTGGGGCTATTCAGTTTAGAGAAGAGTAGGCTCCGAGGAGACCTTATTGTATCTGAAGGGGGCCTACAAGAAAGCATGGGAGGGACTTTTTAGGGTGTCAAGTAATGATAGGACTAGGGGGAATGGAGCATATCTAACAGTGGGGCGATTCATACTGGATGTTAGGAAATTCTTCCCCATGAGGGGGGTGAGACACTGGAACAGGTTACCCAGGGAGGTGGTAGAAGCCCCATCCCTGGATGTTTTTAAGTCCAGGCTGGGTGTGGCTCTGAACAACCTAATCTAGTGTGAAGTGTCCCTGCCGATGGCAGGGGGGTTGAAACTGGATGATCCTTGAGGTCCCTTCCAACCCTAACAATTCTACAATCTATGAAGCAAAGGCCCTGTGGTGTGCTGCATCACTGGTGTACTCAGTAAGGAAAGTTAAATGTGGCAGGTCTCCATATCCCATGAACTTCAGGCATGAAGGACATCAAGCCCACAGGTCAGTAGCTTTAAGCTTTGCTGAAGTAGTTTGCCAAAAAACACAGTGTAACCATCCCAGAAGTCCTGCATCCATTTAGTTTCTTCAGTTCTCGCTCTGTTAAGGCAACCAGAGTAGATAAAACAGCCAAATGACGTTATAGTTAATTATCCACTGATGCTAACTCGGTTTTACCAGCTTTTATACTAAACATGAGTATCCCTCCCATGGGACCCTCTGCCTGCAAAAGCTGGTTATTTGTATGAGATGAGCTGGAGTCCCTGGGGAGTGAAAAGTTTAGAGTAGTTTCTTAGGGATCTGAAGACTCAGAAGTGGAAGTGAAGATGAAGAACTTCAAAGTTCTGTGTCCTGGCTTTGGCTCAGAGGAAATCACAATAAATGCTTCATTTATCTCATTCTCTTAACAAAGCAACATGTGGATGTAAACTGCATGTCTGGTAACTCAGCCACTCTCTTGTATGAATGAGTATTTGTCAAAACTTCCCCTGTTTAAGATTGAAGGAAGAAGAATATCAGCTCCCCATCACTCATGTGAATCTTACCATCAGGTAGTGAGAGCTGTATGATTTCCCATAAAAAGTCTGTATCATCACTTCCAGCTTCTCCAACATAATATAGGCTGTTTACCTGATAGTAGAGCACACTGCTAGGGCGGTGGTTTTCTTCAGCAATTTTTACTTTATATAGTCTCCTGGTACCACAGCACTTTAGACCAGCCAGCTCCCTGTAATTAACCAACCTGGTTGAGAAATTGTTGGGTTTTCTCTGTCAGAGAAGAATGCGCTGGAGTCAGAATGGGGAGGGAAAATGCCTAATGACTGTTGTAGTTTTTTGGTAGTTTAGGATAGAATAGAATTAGAATAGAATTAATCAGATTGGAAAAGACCTTTGAGATCATCAAGTCCAACCTATCATCCAACACTATCTAATCAATTAAACCATGGCACCAAGTACCTCATCTAGGCTCTTCTCAAACACCTCCAAGTGATGGTGACTCCAACACCTCCACGGGCAGCCCATTCCAATGGCAAATCTATCTGGGAAGAATTTCTTCCTCGCCTCCAGCCTAAACCTCCCCTGGTGCAGCTTGAGACTGTGTCCTCTTGTTCTGGTGCTGATTGCCAGGGAGAGGAGACCAATCCCCCCATGTCTACAACCTTCCTTCAGGTAGTTGTAGACAGCCATAAGGTCTCCCCTGAGCCTCCTCTTCTCCAAGCTAAGCAACCCCAGCTCCCTCAGCCTCTCCTCTTAGGCCTTGTGCTCCAAACCCCTCCCCAGCTTTGTTGCCCTTCTCTGGACACCTTCCAGCAAGTCAACATAATTCCTAAACTGAGGGGCCCAGAACTGGACACAGGACTCAAGGTGTGGCCTAACCAGTGCTGAGTACAGGGCAGAATGTCCTCCCTGCTCCTACTGGCCATACAGTTCCTGGTGCAGGCCAGGATGCCATTGGCCTTCTTGGCCACCTGGGCACACTGCTGGCTCATGTTCAGCCTCCCATCAACCAGTACCCCCAGGTCCCTTTCTGCCTGGCTGCTTTCCAGCCACTCTGACCCCAGCCTGTAGCACTGCATGAGGTTGCTGTGGCCAATGTGCAGAGCCTGACACTTGGATGTGTTAAATCTCATGCTGTTAAATAGAACAGAATTGAATCCAATCGAATCGAATCGAATAGCATGGAATAGAATAGAAGTGGAATAGAATAGAAGTAGAAGAGAAGAGAAGAGAAGGGAATGGAAGAGAAGAGAAGAGAAGAGAAGAGAAGAGAAGAGAAGAGAAGAGAAGAGAAGAGAAGAGAAGAGAAGAGAAGAGAAGAGAAGAGAAGAGAAGAGAAGTAGAATAGCATAGAATTAAGCAGGTTGGAAAAGACCTTCGAGATCATTGAGTCCAACCCAGAGAGAAGCAGCCAAATTCCCACCCCCTCCACCCCTACCCAGTACGAGGAGCAGGCTTCAGGCTTACTGTTTCTTGTTGCCAGTATGCCATCACATACTTCTTAGACTGCTGTGGCTTAACCGTAACTTAAACTAACTTCTGACAGCATGATGGACTAAGAAGTGTTATGGTGACACATAGGTGTCTAATGGCTTTCCCCCACTCTACATAATTTTCTTCAATAAGTGAAGTTAAACTGCATCTCTCTACTTCCCTTCCTGCCAAGTTTATCTGTGAAGAGAAAGCCAGTCCTTATGTATAGTGAAATATGGATTATTGCAACTAGTAAGTGCTAGCATATCAAGTCCTTTGGGTCACTTTAGAGACTGTGCTGAAGTGACGGTGACCCAGCAGACACTCAAGACACTCTGCTGGGGAGCTTAGGAAAACATGCTTGTTTTTTTTTTTTGGATTGCTGTTATGTGACATGACTTTTTTTTTCCCACATGCTTGTCTGTATAAATCTTCCTTTCCCATAGTATGTGCATTTTCAGTGCAGATATGCCTTCCTTTGCTTCATATTTAAGGGCAATTTGTGCCACGCAATCTGTACACGTATTAATGTTTATTACAGGCAAGGTTGGGTTGTACCAGATGCCTGTTTCCAACTGCTTATGATTCTACCAGTTTGTGAATGGAATTTTTCATACCATATTTCTTGCTTTAGCTGAGGTTTTGCTTGTTGGTCTTTGTTTTGGTGGTTTTGTTTTGTTTTGCTTTGTTTTCCCATGGGGTGCAGCAAAGAGTTCCATGGCGAAGCAAATGCTCTGGTAATTAGTCTTAAATGATCTGGATTTTATCTCTTTTTTTCCCCTGTATAACATATGTATTCAAAAATATACTACCAATGCTGGTGTTTTCCACATGGGTGACCCCATGGCCTACAGAAGTACATGACCAGCATGGTGGGATTGCCTAAGTGCAGGGTGTGTATGAATCAGCGTTCCTCCAGGAAAGCAGGTGCTTTAACTCCACTCCCCATGTCCAGGGCTTGCTGGCATCATGAGGGAAGTGCCACATAAGTGTCTGTGTAGGCACTACTGAAAAACAAAAGATAAAAGATTTTAAAGGTATGTTTAAAGAGCTGTAGGAGTTAGTTAACCCTAAAAGACTCAAATTCTCATTATTGCCACTATGCATTTTCACACCACGGGGCATAAAATAATGAGTTCCCTGAGGAGAAGCAATGTGAGACAACCACTTGGGTTTACCAGCTTTGCAATGTGACTTGGGGGCCCAGTGATATAATTTTCTTGTGTGAGGCACTGTATGTAATTCCCTAAGAAAGGGGTGAGTTTAGGGGTTGATAGCTTAAAAAAAACAATTTGTGTTTGACTTTAGGAACACTGAAGTTCTACTGGAACACTGCTTTTCTAACTGGCATCTTTCATGGGGTGGTAGAAGAACTGCTGGGTTTTAAATGCCATTTATAAGGGTTTTTTCGTGTGTGTGGGTTTTAATGTTTGTTCTTTGTTTCCTTCCCCTCCCCCCCAATTTAAATAAAAGTCTCAGATATGTGCATCAGACAGCTCAGACAGAAAGTTTTTGAGATAGAGCAGAGTATTTCAGATACTGAAGCACTCAGAAACACATCTAAAAAGCAGTACATGGGCAAGGTACCTGGAGTTACTGAACCCTCTGCCTCAGCTCTCCCTCAAGTATGGATTGTTGGCTCTTTCTTGAATTGTGTTACTCCATGGGGTAGCAGATTGGGCTCCTGTTATTTGTAGACTACCAACGATAAGTACTTTCTATTAATTATTAGTGGCCAGCATGAAAATGTTAGGTGTCCATAAGCACAGCATATAATTCTCTTTCAGCACTTAGAGGTGTTAATTACATGCTCAACAAGTTACATTTATCCAAAGATAGGTACTCAGACAACATGATAAAAATTACATGCTTTACAGGCTGCCTTTCCATCCATGACTTTTAGCTTCATCATGTTTTCCTTCAAATTGGTAATGTTTCTTTCGGAGTGAGTTGCTAACAATTAAATGTTCTAGCTGTTCTTGAAGACCCGAGTTACAGACATGTCTGAAAACCCCTGGCTGGGTTTTTTTTTCAGTAAATGCTGTGCAAATGTTGTCATACATTGCATGCAACACTTCAGTTAAACAGGTAGGGAGTTTTCACAAAGGTGAACCTCAGCCTTGGTAAGGCTGGTCTCCCTGCACATCCTTTGTAGGTGATGGGAAATGATAACACTCTTCCAAAGGATGTCTCTGAGTGGCTTTCCCTTTGTGGTGCCTGAGGAGATGAGCCTCACTGGGCTAGTTAGTCTTGCATGGCAGGGCTGTATTCCTAAAGGTTTTATTTAGCGTTTTATGGAAATTGAGACCTTCCAAGATTTATCTTCTAATTTTCAGATGCTTGTTATTTTCCTGAAAATGTTGTTCTTGTGATGACATTTCTGCTTATAGAACTAACTTCTGGATGTGTAGGGAACAGCTTCGCTCTTGCAAAACCCAGAGAAATCTCTTTTTCAAAAAGAGTAATAATACCGTGTGGCAGTTCTTAAATGGCAGCCTCTCAGTATCTTAAAATGAACATGTAGTTGTTATGGAATCAAGCATTAATATTTTTTATCACCTGTGGACACAAGAAATACCACAGATTTGAAGGTACTGAAATTCCGGCTAGAGACTCAGAAGAAAACCATGTGTGGTGTTACCTACCAGTAACTCAACCAACAATGGAGCAAACATTCACAAAATCAAATGGCTGCTCCAGTTCTTTCTCTTCCTTTCCTTTCTTCCTTTCTTCATTTCCTTCCTTTCCCTACTTCCCTTCCTCTCCTTCCGTCTTTCTTTCTCTCTCTCTTTCTTTCTTTCTTTCTTCTTTCTTTCTTTCTTTCTTTCTTTCTTTTTCTTTCTTTTTCTTTCTTTCTTCCTTTCTTCCTTTCTTCCTTCCTTCCTTCCTTTATTCTTTCTTTCTTCCTCCTTTCTTTCTTTCTTTCTTTCCTTTCTCTCTTTCTTTCTTTCTTTCTTTCTTTCTTTCTTTCTTTCTTTCTTTCTTTCTTTCTTTCTTTTTTTCTTTCTTTCTTTCTTCTTTTTTTCTTTTTTTTCTTTTTTTCTTTTCCTTCCTTTCCCTACTTCCCTTCCTCTCCTTCCGTCTTTCTTTCTCTCTCTCTCTCTCTCTTTCTTTCTTTCTTTCTTTCTTTCTTCTTTCTTTCTTTCTTTCTTTCTTTCTTTCTTTCTTCCTTCCTTCCTTCCTTCCTTCCTTCCTTCCTTCCTTCCTTCCTTCCTTCCTTCCTTCCTTCCTTCCTTCCTCCTTCCTTCCTTCCTTCCTTCCTTCCTTCCTCCCTCCCTTCCTTCCTCCCCTTCCCCCCTTCTCCCCTTCCCTCCCTCTCTCCCTCCACTTCCTTTCCCCCTTCCTTCCTCTCTCCCTCCACTTCCTTTCCCCCTTCCTTCCTCTCTTCCTTTCTCTTTCTCTCCATCTTTCTCTCTTTTTAATTTGTGGTGTGAGTTATTTGGGTGTGTATCTGTTTGGTTGGTTGTTTATGTGTTTGTTTGTGTCGTCTTTTCTTGTTTTGTTTGCCAAGGTTGCTGAATCACTCCCAGGTGACCTAAGGATAACCCCAAAGCAGTCTACTTTGCTTTTCATCATCATAATTCAGTCTTTACATTCACAGCATATTTATTAATTTGTGTTTCATAACATAGAAAAGACAGAGAGATGCAGGAAAGTTTAATCTTACTGTTGCTAATCAGTATATCCTTAAAATGGGACAGCTCTTGACTATTGTGTGGAGAGCAGTGGCAGAAGAACTGGAATGCAATACTATGGCAATCCTAATGCAATACTGTGGCAATCCTAAAACCCTTGGAAAACAAAGTATGCTTAGTAATTAGATTAATTAAATGATTAAAAGACACTGTGACAACTAGCTTAATTATCAGAGTCGAGTCATAGCAGCCCAACTAGCTCGATTGTACCGACTGTAGAGCATCAACAGAACAAAACAGAGCATGCTTGGAGCAGGAAGAAAAGACCAGCAGTCATCAGCTCACTTTGTGCAGTATGTCATGGCTTAAGCACAGTGATGATCTGGGTATTACTCAAACTCACAGGTGGACTGAGTGGTATATTTCTAAGAACTAGCTTTAGGTACCTATCTTTGAGCTAACCAGAGAGGATGCCATATGACTAATCATTTTTTTTATGTATTTGGAATAATGATCCCAGGAGCTAGCCGTATTTGACTGTGCAGATCAAAAATCTGCAGCAGTTATTTCTTTTTTTTGCAGTCTTAGTATCATGGCCTTGGCAAACAGTAGATGCAGTTTTGTATTTCAGCAATCTTAAATGTAAAAGCCATGCTTCCACCTGATAAGACTTAAAGACTCCATCAGATACACATGTCACATCAGGTAAGTTAAACAATTTCCTCTGATCAGTTTCTTGCTAACGTTTTATTAGGAGAAGCATTTTCACACATTTTCATTCAAATTCCTTGTGATGAGGAAGGCAGTGGGTTAAACCTGTGGTCTATGATGTCAGTTCTTCAACAAAGATGTGATCTGGAGGTGCAGCATGGGAAAATATAGCGCATTGAGTATTTTGTGGTTGTTAAGCTAGCAGACTGAAGCAGTCTTGGTCTCCAGGGAATCTGGAGGAGGGGTGTAAGTGTCACTTCTGGAAAGAAGTCATTTCATTGAAATATCACTGCAACTCAGCTCCAAGCTGCAGCAACACTGTTTTGTGTCCTCAAGTGCCTTTAACTTGTCGGCAGTGTGGCTATTACTGATGAATCTGATAATACTGTTGCTGTTTATCAAAAGTCTAACACAATTCGGCTGGCTAGCCTCTGGTGGTTTGATTTTATACATAGGTACACACAGCTAAATAACACAGGGCTTGGAATTAAGCTGAAGTAAATGTCCTCACTTTCCTCAAAAATTGTCTGAAAAAATGATTTGAAATAGTGGTCTGGTTTTTTTTTTCCACAAAGAAACAGCAAAAGCCAAGTCTTCAGGTTTTAAGTGTAGTTCTTTTTTGGATTTGAAAACAGAATTTTGTACAGAAACTTCTACTTAAATTCCATATTTGAAACACAGATTATTTTTGCACTTTTTAGATTTTACAAGCAAACATTCCCTTGATACCTAGGGATAGTAATGACTTCAGTGACTTACAGTGAATAATAGAAGTTAATTTTAAAAGAATTGTACTTCTTTTACATAAAATCTGTGAAAACTGTGTTCTAAATAATCCAAGAAGCAACAGCTAAGAGTGGCATGCTGTCTTTTGACGAGGGTTTGAAATCCTTTTAGTCATTGACAGCAAAGCTTTTCTTTAAAATACTTTCTGTTGTCCTTAACAGTATACTTCCAACCTGATACCTGGCTTTCAGATCTGTAATAGAATTTCTCTATCTCAGCTAAGTAGAATGAAACCCCCAGATTGGGCACTGAGATACAGTAAAGCAAACTGCAGTCCTGCTTTGGATATGGGGAGGCTTTGCTTACAATAGGCTTGTTTTGAGGGTAGGATTATTTCTTGAAGAAGAATGTATGGGGACCCTGGAGTTTTCCATTCTTATCCAACAGACTTAACATGTGAACAGGTCTCATGGTGTAAACCAAACAAACCAATTTTTTTCCTCAAAGGAAAAAAGATTAAATGGGATTTTTTTTTTCTGGTAACAGATAAACAACTTGGTTATTAATAGAATTTTTGTTATAGGACACTATACATTTTAAATCACTTACAATAATGTATAATATGGGTTGAATGGAAATAAAATTTGCCAGAGTCCAGATCATACTGTGAGGAGCTGAAGTTTGAGGAAAACTTAGAAGTTGCAACAAAGCATTATGAACTTCTACACTAACTACTACTACTACTGCAATCTGAATGCCTTCCTATTAGAGAACAGAAATTAAACATTTTAAACATGTACATATCAGTGGATCTGCCCCAAGAATACATTAGGTCTTGTGATCGAGATTGTTTCGATGTGATGAATCTACTTGTTCGTTCAAGGTCTTCATTTTAAGTAAACCACAGATGCTCAGTCTAAGGATTATGGATCTTTTGTGTACAGCTGAGCATTCAAAGGCTCTGTAAAAGCAATAACAGATAATTCAATTTTAAAAATTTATTTATTTTTCATTACAGGTGGTGAGTAGCTTTATGTCCTATCTTAGAGAAAATTGGTTTTCTAGTGGTTAATCAGTGTAGTTACTCTTAATATTTCTTTCTTTGATTTGTGGTAGGTGAAAAATAATGAAGCACTCTCATGGTAACTAGCTAGTGGCTGAGAAATACTTAGTAAGTTGCAAGTTGAAGTGTTTATAAATGGAGATTTACTAATCTTGTTACAATATTGGCCACAGTCTAACACTATGAAGCTATCAGTGATGAGAAATTAAGCGTGTGGTGAATGTGATTGGAAATAGTAATCATCCATTATTTGTCTTAAAAAACCCCACATAACCCAAAACCCAAAGCAACAAAACCCCAACAACAAAAAAACCTAAAATGAAACTCCCTAATCCCCATAATTTCATAAACTTGAAAAAGTAGTCCTTATTGTTTATCCTTCATCCTGAGGGGAAAAAAAAACAACAAACAAACTAACAATGTTTTTTAAAGTGTTCTCTCCTAGAGAAGTCAACATAGTTGTAGGGGGGGAAAAAAAGGCACTAAACTGTGATAAAACATAATAGACAATTTTGCATGTTTATGTCTGTTCAGTTTCTTGTTTGTTTCCAGTAAGTTGGGAAAGGCACGAAATACTGTGAATTAGAAGGTATTCTTTAAGATAATAACTAGCAAGTCAGTAATAAGTGGTTAGCTACTTGGTGCATTATGCATATCGATGCCTTTATGGGAAAGGAACCAGAGTGTTGTGTTTAACTTAACAAAATTGCTGGGGAAAAAAGACGTTATGAGAAAGTGACAAAAATAGGCAGTGAGATTTTGGGTTATTTTTCTCTTAGTATTGCTGCCTTTAGTGCATCAGAGACTGGTCACAGATAAACATGATGGCCCCAGTGTCATCTGTTCGTGTTTATTTACAGTTCTCTTAATTGGCATCACTGGATGTGATGAAATAAGCTATAATGATTTGGAAAGACATTTGACTTTCATATGAACTTACTTGTATGTTCACCTCAGAGCTATCAACTGACTAGCAGAGTCTTATTTATGCTTAGCATCAGTGTGAGTGTTCAGCATGGGTTTCAAGGAGATATTTACCAAACATTAAATATATTCTGCTTTTCCTGCCAACAGTATGCTGCTGTCATCAGTATTTCAAACTTGGTAACAGTGGTGGTTGTAGTTTCCCTGCATTGTCCTTCACATCCATCCTTGCTGTTCTGTTTGTTTGAATTATTTGTGCATATGAACATGTACAAAAGTAACCTGCCTTGATGAACGTTTCTGCTCTTGTTTTGAGTCAGATGATTTTATTAATATCCTCCACGACAGAGTATTTTTGTCTGGGTACTGTGTATTTTGGTTGCCTATATGAATATATGAAAACATTGTATCAACACACCATAATTTTGAGTAGAACATTAAATTAATTTAGGTTAGAAAGCCTAGTGATTTTAAAATAAAATAATAATTGGTTTATTTATTATGGGGTCAAAATGGTCCTTAACACCACTTTAAGTAGCAGTTGTATCTGTACTTCAGTATTTGAACTTGAGGAGTGAAATACATTTTAGTCACATGAAAATTTAGTTTAAATGTAAAATAATACTGTGTATATAATGCAGCTAGTTGTAGGCATTGCTCTGAAGTTAGAGTTCTTGTGAAAATTCACTCTTGATGAAAAACCTGTTTTTTTTCAGAGAAACCGATTTGAGTGTTACTATTTCTGAAGATTTTGCTGAATTTCTCATGACCTAACTTCTCTCTGAAGCAGGATTCAGAAGAAGGAAAGGCAAAGCATGTCAAGCATTGCATACAAAAGAGTACATTAGGAGGTTTTTTTTCTGATTATCACTCAAAATCATATATTACATTTTGGAATAACCAAAAGCAAGGCTTTCAGTTGTGTCATTGAAGGAATTAGAGTCTCAGATGACAGAGTATAAGAAGTATGAGAAGTATTGGATCTGGACCTGCTGGAATGTGTCCAGAGAAGGGCCACAAGGGTGATTAGGGCTGGAGCGCCTCCCCTGTGAGGGCAGAGTGAGGGAGTTGGGGCTCTTCAGTCTGGAGAAGAGAAGGCTCTGATGAGACCTAATTGTGGCCTTCCAGTATCTGAAGGAGACCTATAAGAAAGCTGGGAAGGAACCTTTTAGGGTGTCAGGGAGTGATAGGACTGGGGCAAATGGAGCAAAACTAGAAGTGAGTTGATTCAATATTGGATGTTAGGAAGAAGTTTTTCCACAGCAGGGTGTTGAGACACTGGAACAGGTTGCCCAGCGAGGTGGTAGAAGGCTCATCCCTGGTTTTAAGGCCAGGCTGGATGTAAGCTCTGGGCAGTCTGTTCTAATGTGAGGTGTCCCTGCCCACGGCAGTGGGGTTGGAGCTGGATGATCCTTGAGGTCCCTTCCAACTCTAACAATTCTGTGATTCTTTGGTTTTATTGTACAGCACAAAGTACTTTCAGCAAATGCTGATTTAGGCTTAGAACTTCTGAGATCTGGCATAGACCCAATTTTTCTTACATATTTTTGATGGGTTTGTCTTTTCTTGACCTTGAACCCAGACAAACAGTGCATACAACAGTGCAGTTGAAATAATTTGAAGCCACTTCTGCAGTGCGATATGTCTGCTCAGAGTGTTCAGATTATAGGATTCAGGAAGGCAGGTTGGAAGTTTGTTTTTCCAGAGTGTGCTCAGACACATCTGTGCTACAAAATTTTACCAGCAGGGAGATTTTAAAATAATTATACTGAAAACTGCTAATTCACTTCCATGTGTTCACCCAGGGGCTGCCTTTACTGCTACATTCACAGTGCATCACACTCACTATGCATCAAGCTGTACAGGAAAAATGTGTGAACCTTACAGGTTGGCACCATAGTGCCCCTCCAGAGAGCACCTTGTTTTACCTTAGTATTAGGGGATAAGGGCTGTCTGATTCCAGAGTTCTGGAAATGGCCTATGGAGGCATCAACAGGCTGTGGCTTCCAGCAGTATATGCAGGCTTCAGAAGTCCAGCTGATGGTGAAGTGTTCTCGGGTACACGTCACTGGTGTGTGCTGTATAAAGTCATAGAATCATGGAGTGGTCTGGGTTGGAAGGGACCTCCAAATGTCATCTTCTCCAGCCCCCTCTGTTGTAAGCAGGGGCATCCTCAAGTAGATCAGGTTGCCCAGAGCCCTGTCCAGCCTCATGTTGAGTATATCCAGGGATGGGGCCCCAACCACCTCCCTGGGCAACCCAAACCATTTCAGCGTTCCACTACCCTTATGGTAAAGAACCTGTTTCTAACACCCAAACTAAATCTGTTCTTCTCTAGTTTGAAGCCATTGCCCCTCATCCTATCACTGCAGGCCTTTGCAAACAATTTCTCTCCATCCTTCTTGTAGGCCCCCTTCACGTACTGACAGGAGGCTTTCTGGAGGGTGGGAAAACATGGTTGCATCTACTGTGCAAATGGCAAGGGATAACATTAATAGAGAAAATGGACAACTATTCCAGATGCTTCCTACAGAAATAACTCGTTTTGAAGGGAGAGACTCAAACTAGCACACTTGACAGCAATGGCAAACTTCTGTGCATTACTCATTACTAGGGCTACTATCTCTACACCTTCTTCCAAACCATAATTATTAATGCAGCCCTTTCTTCACCCTGATGCTATTACTTTGCTCTCAACAACCGGTTGTTCCCTTTTCCTCTTTGATGCCAATTTAGCATCATTAAATCCTAAGACAGGGGGTTCAACTTGCTTGCATCATGGACATAGATGCTAGTAGTTTTAGTGTCATCTAGAGGTACTACCCTGTCTCTGCCTAGAGTCCAGCAGGGACTTCAGAGCACAGCACACGAGTAGTTTGTTCATGCTTTGCCACAGACAACAGGACATCAGAATTAGACAGTAACAGGAGGAACTGGCTGGCTGCGTGATGCAGCTGAAGTAGTGGGTACCCACCACCTGTACTAATTCATCAGGAGCTAGGACTGTCCAGCTAACTCAGCAGATTTAGGGCTGAAATAGAGGAAGTTTATGGAGGAGGCTTGGATAATGAAGGCCAATTCTTTGACTGCAAATGGAATTCTTCTGTGAACTTCCATCATAAGCCAGTTTGTGTGATAGCCTCGGAAAAAAAAGTGTTTTGCAAACTTCTCTCTGTATTTTTGTATTTCAGTTACTGTGCTAATGGAGCAGCTAACCTATTTTATTTTTTGTTTACTTTGTGGTTATTTTACTGTGAAAACCAACCTGAACTGTGGCTAGTTAAATTTTTTAATATCATAATCTATTTTTACATTGTTGAGGGTAGCTTTGGTGGAGCAAAGAATGACCACAATATGTTTCATTCAAGTACACTGTTCTAATTAATGTAAATTAATGGTAAAGAGATACCATAAATTCAGTACTTTAGCTATAAAAGCAAATACAGTTTTCCCCTTTTAAGGAGGTGTGATACTGTACAGAAAGATTAGAGCGTTTATATTTTCCTATTTCATCTTTTTATGAAAAGCAGGAAAGGCAAATTGCAAATATTTAAAATGTCAAAGTAATGGAAGTATAAATGATGAATAACTTGTAATGCATGCAAAAAGAAGCCATGGTTCGCTGTGGGACTGTGAAAAAAAAGAACTGAATAATTTATCAGGATGGAATAAATAAGAATATTTCAAGGCAGCAGTTGCAGGTTTGTTTATTGATCTACCTGGTATAAGTTCTTAAAACATTCATTGCATAGTGCTAGCTAGGAAATGTAATATACCTAAAACATTGAAAATGCCTTTTCTGTTTGTTTGTTTGTTTGTTTGTTTGTTTTGGTTTTGGTTTTTTTTTGGGGGGGGGGACACTTCATTGCCCATCAGGGAAGAAAACCCAAAGAAACAAACAAACATGAAAACAGAAAAGAAAAAACAAACCCAAACTCAGTACATTGTGTAATGGAAGATGGAAACTGAGGTTTATGCAACACCTAAGACTGAAATTCTGCAGAATGAGTATAACTACTACTATACTTGCAATTATTAAGTCATACTTCAAATGTCAGTAAAACTGACCTGCTGTTATGGCCACTCAAACTTTGCATTGTTCTGTCCTCCTTCCCACTCAGAAATACAGGGGAGAGAGTCTCTGTCAACTGCACAGTGGAGCACAAGCCCTATGAGGAGAGGCTGAGAGAGTGGGGTTGCTTGGCCTGGAGAAGAGGAGGCTTAGGGGACACCTTTTTGCTATGTACAACTACCTGAAAGGAGGTTGTAGCCAGGTGGGGACTGGTCTCTTCTCCCAGGCAACCAGCACCAGAACAAGAGGACACAGTCTCAAGCTGTGCCAGGGGAGGTTTAGGCTGGATGTTAGGAAGAAGTTCTTCATAGAAAGAGTGATTGGCCATTGGAATGTGCCCAGGGAGGTGGTGGAGTCACCATCACTGGAGGTGTTTAGGAACAGACTGGGTGGGGTGCTTGGTGCCATGGTTTAGTTGATCAGATGGTGTTGGATTTCAAAAGTCTCTTCCAACCTGGTTAATTCTATTCTATTCTATTCTATAAAGTCTTAAATACTTAGGCCAGTTAAAAGCTACAAATTGAATACCTCCCTGAAACATTAAGATCCATAGTCAAAAAAGGCTAATATTAATAAATTAATTTTATTTAAATAATCAGATGTAAAGAGCTAGTTCATTTCTAGTTGAGACATTTTCCTCTGAAGCTATTAGACTCAAGGTTAAGTAAATCAGTCTGGATCCATTCTGTAATCGTTTCCGCAAGACCTTGTTTTTCTTCCCATTTCATCATCACAAATGATTCCTCCAATTTCCAGCTAATAGCACTGCTCAGATGTTTTGGCCACCCTCAGGGCAACTCTCCAGAATGGGACTTAAGTCCTCAAGCAGAAGGCTTTCTAAGGAGACTGTTGAAGCTCTCCATTCTCATGTGCTGAATTCATCCAGCTTCATCCTATGTATCTTCTTCATCAATAAAGTTGTACAAAACCCATTCCTTCTAAAAAGTGGTTACTTTGGAGTCATATCCTCTTCCCAGTAATCAGCAGCAGCTCTGAAAGTGGTTTGTGTCATTACATGTGTGAGGTAGGTTTATGGTCATTCATCTGTTGCTCAGTGGACAGAGAATTGCCCTGTGCTTTCTGGACAGTTGCATGCTGATCTCTGAGCTTCACAAAAGAAGAAAGCTGCATTCTTCTTTTATCAGTGCTAATGCAAATTCAAAAACAGGGAAAAACTTTCCCACCCCCCCAAAAGAACACAAAACAAATCACAACCCCTCCACCCCGAAAAAAGTAATAGCGAGACACTTACGAAAAAGTTATGTTTAGGTATATTTGTTATAAAGCCTTGTAATGGTTAATGTAAATCTCAATAGATATAATTTTAATCCTTTTCTCCCCCAATTTTTGAATAATCATTACTTCCATCTCTTTTTTAAAATATTGCTTTACTTTTTTTTTTTTTTTTTAAGTGATTTTCAAAGTGTGAGAAATGCCATGAACTCATCAGGGAGATATCCCTGTATCCCTTTAGGAGCACTTCATCCTAAGAACTTGTTCCCTCATCTCTTACAATCATCATTTTGTAACCTGGGGGCTCTGGCAGAGGCTGCAGTTGAAGAAGACATCTAAGCCCTACTGAGTGCATTAAGGCACTCTTGACGTGCATTAATGTCTGCTATAGTTTAAATAATAGTAAGAGGAATTTAGGTAACCTGGGACAGGAGGCTTCTGAAAACTGGTCATGTATTAGAGGAGGTGTTGCTTATAGCTCTCTGAGATCTCTCTACTTAATAGTGTTTTGCCTATTTGACATAATACTCTTGAAATGTGTTTTCCCAGTGATTTATTGTAGTCTGCTGAAATGCTTTATTCTGTATCGTTGGCTCCTTTGGACGTGTTGCAATGCATATTACATGGCCACTAATGGTGGACACAGCTCAGTAGCATCAGGGGATCAGTAATTAGCATCCAAAGATGGGTAATAATTGTAATAAGCTTTGTTAATATTAGTGCCCCTTTAAGGGACTGCTCCTTCTTAGCCAAAGATTGCAGTGGATGCTGCTTCATACATTGGAAGATGCTGAGGCTTTTAGTGTCATTGATTTGCTCCATCAGTGACGCCACTGTTGTCATTCTCAATCTAGAAACCTGTACATATTAGAATCCAACGTGCCCCACTCAAAATGTCTTTGTACCTACTCATGATTGTACTTGACATTGTGACTGATGCTTCAGTTTAAATGGGTCTTTTTAAAAGAGTTCCTCTTCCTTTTTCCTTTGGGAATTAAGATTTTATTTAAAAGAAAAAACAACAACACACAATTTGTTTTGTTCTTTAAGAATGATTTCTTTGCATTCACACCACTTGCTTATTTTTCCCTCTGTCTGGGAAACCAAGAGTCTGCAACAGACCTGAGAGAAGTACCTGAGACATTCCAGGGAGAAGCCATATGATTTTTGCTTGCATCTCTGGAGTGTCGTACCCTTGTTTCATGAACTTCAGGTAGTGCTCAAAGAATGGCACTGAAGAACCATCTCTGTTTTCTACAGCTTTATAGGCTGGGTTGGTTGATTTGTGGTAGCCTCTTGTGAGGAGGTATTACAATTCAAAAGCATTTGCTATATCCAATTCACCTATCAATTACAATTATGTAGTATTTTAATACTGATCCTGCAGACCACATCTTTGCATAAATCAGTCTCTTAATTACTGGAGTTTTCTAGTGAATCAAAGTCTTACACTCAGTTCTGAAGCCAGCACTTTCTGCAATCTTTGTATTTAAATGGTATGTCCTAGACTTTTGTTTGGGAAGAGCATAAGAACGTACAGCTCAGCTACTAAACATGCAACTGCTGGTTGTTCAGAAATTTGGTTCTAAAGCACAGCTTAAGCCATTGAAAAAAATCTCTGGTAATTAACTGAATATTTCCTTTCTGCTTGGTTTAAAAAGGTCAGCCCTTCTTTCTGCCAGTTTTCAGATCTTCCCAGAATTATTCTTCAATTTCCTAAATAGTATGCCAGACACCTGGAAATACAATTTCCAGATCTGCATCTTTTGGATGTCAACTGTGAGCATACAATAGAGTGATAAGTTAATAAACATAAGCCATTTATATTCTGTAGGGCAGATATTGGCAGGTCATTAGTAAGCTGCAAGTGACTCTCAATGCATTGTGTGCTGCATGAGTACTTTCACAGAAGACTGTAAGCCTTTATAGGTGATTCAGCCTTTTACCCTACAGAAACATATTGCAGGAAGGAAGACTGCTAGAAATTAAAAGTAATTTAGGTTCCAATACATGACAACAATAACAGTTTGGCTTCCCTTTTTGTAACAATCTCCTGCTTGTAAATTGCCAGAAGCAATATTCTTTCCTTGCTTATTCCAACTGAAGGATTTGTAAAGGTAACTAATTTCATCCTCTGATTCACTTCTTAGAAATCTCTCTTTTCTTTTCCCTTCCAAAAATGTAACCTGAATTCCTCTAATTCGTCAAGGTGGTTATTTTGGGGGTTGGAAAAATCATAAGCGTTACCAGCAGAACTGTGAGCATTCCTTCTTTTACTGTTTGTAACAGAATCCTGTTTTGAAGCTTGATGTAGTTCTGAAAGAATATTGCAATCTGCTGAGATTATCTTTAAAGTGCTTGGAAATGCTGATAAAATGCATAAATTACTTTCTTTATGCTGTATGTATATCCTTGTGCATGTATGAGGATGTTTATACACATAATACAAGAAAAAGTAGAGGTTACATTCACATTTGTAAATATGCAGACACACTTGGATGCAGTATTTTAAAACATCTAGTCAAGATTCTTCTAATTGACACATATTTGTGTATCCATGCAATCTCTGGCATCCTTCACCTTAACATACATTATTGTTTTAAGGAAACAGTCTACTTCTATAAATGAAGACTCAACATTATACAATTTTAATTTAACTTCAGATAAAACAATATATCCAGAGAATTACTTTCTGCATTTTGGTCAGGTTTTGATTTTTTTTGTTTTGTTTTTAATCTTTGGGTTTCTTTTTTTCTTTTTTTTTTTTGGGGGGGTGGGGTGGGGTGGTTTTAATGCCTACCATGCAATTACAAAGGTTTATTCTCCCTTTGTTCTTTTCAGAGTGCTGCAGCAGCTCCCAGTCCAGTGCTAGGAAACATTCCCCCAGGAGATGGCATGCCAGTAGGTCCTGTACCACCGGGTTTTTTTCAGGTATTCAGAAAAATTATGATTACAGGAATTTTAGGATAGAAAATCCTCCATATTACTGTTTATAAGTCTGCAGAAAAAGTCCTGTTCTAAACTGTTTCTCACTATATGGTGCAATACTTGAGAGTTTATTTTTTGACAAAAGTGAATAGGTGGAAAGGAAAGGTACTTTTCAGACTGATGAGTATTTTGTTTATGAAATAGTACAGCACAGCTCATTTCAGAATTGCAAGGATAAGAAATGGTGCCAGTTTATAAGTACAGATCTTAAATGCTTATATGTAATTTTAAAAGAATTCCTTGTGATAATAAACATACATTGAACTGAAACTTTAGAGTAAGAACGTTGTTGGTTGTGTTTAGCTTTGTGGTAAAGCCACAGGCCAGATTTTTCAAGATGTTCAAGTTTCAGTGGGAATTAAACCTAGGCAATTATGAATATCCCACTGAGCATCTCCTTGCACATTGAAGAACTCAGCCATAATGCCTGAAAAAACAAGCCAAGGATTTAGACCGTGTATTGCTTCTATTAAGTCTTGTCATAAATGAAACTGAATACCCAGTTAGCACTTTGGACAGTAACAGTACAGAATACTATGATGGGAAGAAGCCAGCTTTTAGAGCAAGGCCAGCTAACAGTTGTAGTCTGAGATTGGATTGCTCCAGTGAGAGAGCTCGCATCTCCTCTTCACCAAAGCTTGGTTATTTTAGTGCGTGCTGGCAAGGTGTGGCTTGGTACAGCAGGATCAAAAGTAGTGGCTTCTCTAGCATTGAAACAACTCTTCAGGGAAGAACTGAGATTTCCACTTTGTGTAAGTGATTTCATGATGGGATAGAAACCACCCAGATTTCCAGGATTGTGATGTGGGGAGAACATCATGATACTGATGTTCCATAAAAACTCAAGTGCTGATATCCAGATAGAGGCCTGTGTCTTTCTCCTTCTTCCCTGAGATGCTCACACAAAACACACAGTTCTAAGCTAGAAGGAAAGATAAGTTTTATTTATTTATTTTTTGAAATTCAAATGGTACTTGTGCAAAAATGGCAGTGTCTTTATTTACACCTTATATGTGACAGAGTTATTGTTATGGTCTTCGTCTTCCAGCAGTCACAGAGGGGAAAACCTTCTATCTGCGATGTTGGTACCTACCTAAAGAAACCATGAACCTGGCTTGAGCATGTTGTTTCCTTCATCAGTTAAAGTCCTGAGGCATGGTTTTTAATACATGAATTAACTATATGAGCAAATGAAACAGAAAATACTCTATCATAGCCAGTCACAAAATCCTCAGGAGTTGGCAGGACCCATTAATTATTTAATTTCTGCTTCTAGTGTTTAGAACAGCTGGTTAGGTAGCATTTTATAAACACAGTTTTATCTTAATTTTTACACTGCATAAATATTTCACTTTTTCATATTTTAGCTGCCCACTCCAAGTGTATTGTCAAAGGAACTAGAGCTTAAAGTTTTTTTGTTCTCTTGTCTTTGAGGACAGCTAAGAGGGGGAAGGAGCACAGATAGGACATGTATGTGAGCTACAGAGGAAAGAGTAACTGTTTTAAAGGTTTGGCAGGAGGAGGGTATGGGAGTTTTGATTTTAGAAGCATGAAAAGGCTTCTTAGCCACTCTAGATCTTTAAAGACATATGAAAAATGACAAAAAGTTAGGTGTGGGTAAACTTTCATTGTCTGTCAGTATCTGACTTCAGTCTTACGTGAAGCCTCACCAACAGCCTGCTCCTTTTGCAAGGCCTGGGACAGAAAATAAACAGGAGAATCCATTTTCAGTATAACACAGTTTGTGACATTTATCAGATCTATCATCTGCTCAACAGCACAGATTAATGAGTCTTCTGCAAGGCAGGTTCCAAGAGTTGGCCTGCACAGCCTGGTCTGGACTCCTCTAGACATCACCCTTCACCACTCCTTGATGCTGTTGGGTCTGTGCCATTGTGTCTCTCTGTCACATGCAGTACTGAAGGTGCAACCCTTACAGTTGCAGTGGATAGACATCTATTATCCTCAGCTGAATGGCCTTGTCAGCAAAACAAACATTTCTCAAGAGGTGATTAGGTTTTTGCTGTAATTATTTGCTTAAGAATATAGTTGAAGAAATAACATGCCAGTTCACAAGTCCAACTGCAAACTTAATAGCAGATACACAGATATAGTTGGGAGCAATCCCAGCATGGGGCTCAAAGCCAGAATCCAGTCAGTTACATAATAGTAAAATGCTGAAACCGTGTGTATAAAGAAAAGCTGTACAGATAGTCCATGACAATGTGTTGTTGTGATGGGGTCAGTGTTGTCAAGAACCAGTAATATCACTGGTTGCAATACCTTTAGATGTCGGTGCATCTTACCAGTGGCAGTTTATATAAGGACAGGAAAACATGTTGGCAGACATAGACATGTATGTGGACCCTGAACACTGAGGAGCATCATCTGCTGCCACCAAAGCAGGTGAAGGGACGAGCAAGAAAGAGAAGCTCATGATTGGAACTTCCTGCTTCTTCTAGAACACCTGGGGTTGGAGAGGCTGGAGAGCAGCCAAACAGAAAGGGACCTTGGGGTACTGATTTACAGCCGGCTGAACATGAGCCAGCAGTGTGCCCAGGTGGCCAAGAAGTCCAATGGCATCCTGGCCTGCATCAGGAACAGTGTGGCCAGCAGGAGCAGGGAAGTCATTGTGCCCTGTACTCAGCACTGGTTAGGCCACACCTAGGAAGGATGTTGACTTGCTGGAATGTGTCCAGAGAAGGGCAACAAAACTGGGGAGGGGTTTGGAGCACAAGTCCTATGAGGAGAGGCTGAGGGAGCTGGGATCGTTTAGCCTGGAGAAGAGGAGAATCAGGGGAGACCTTATTGCTGTCTACAACTACAAAAAGGGAGGTTGTAGCCAGGAGGGGGTTGGTCTCTTCTCCCAGGCAACCAGCACCAGAACAAGAGGACTGAGTCTCAAGCTGCACCAGGGGAAGTTCAGGCTTGAGGTGAGGAGAAAGTTCTTCACAGAGAGAGTTGTTAGCCATTGGAATCGGCTGCCCAGGGAGGTGGTGGAGTCACCATCCCTGCAGGTGTTCAAGAGGGGATTGGATGTGGCACTTGGTGCCATGATTTAGTAGTCATGAGGTCTTGGGTGATAGGTTGGACTTGATGATCTTTGAGGTCTCTTCCAACCGTATTGATTCTATGATTCTATGAGCTAGATAGTAGGTTTCTATATACTCTTCTGTAATTCTACTTATCTCAACTGATCATAGGAATAAACCACACATGGTCATCTGCCCTGATCTGACTACTAACAAACGTTAGCCTTATTCTTGCCCTGAGAATTTGGAATCCAGACCTTTTATGCACTGATAGTTGATGAAAGTGAACAATTTCGGTTTTAAAGAGTTAGAAGATTATAGGAGCAGTGGGAGAATGATAACTCATGTCTGTATTTAGTTGACTAAGACTGCACTACAAAAGTATTGTAACATTACAACTTCTCACAACCTAAAATTTATATAGAAGGTCATCTGGGAATGATAAGGATGCCTTTTGCTGCTTTCATGAAATGTTTGGATTAGCCTAAGCTAAAGCTTCTGACAGCCACTACATTCCAGCTTTGCTTGGCAATTTAAAGTAATTTCTTTTCTCATCAATACTGTTCTTGGCAGTGCAACTCTATTTCAGCATGTGGCACTAGCCACTAACTAGGATGTAAGTGAAATGGATGCTCTTGCTGCTGCAGTTGCTTCTTTACCAAACAGATCAAGAGAAGCAGGCAACCAAGGCAGAGATTGTGTGCAAGCCAAAAAACATTACCTAGGTTCCAGTTCTATGGCACTGCTGACCACTAGCATTAATTCTCTAGTCTTTAATTTTTATTGAAGAAATCTAATTTCTTTTATTTTTTTTCTTATAAAATAAAACAATGCAGTCAGTATGACACATGGAGGTAGATAAATGTGGAAGAAGGCTGGTTCCTTAGACAGGAATTGCTAAAACTCTATCTACTCTTAATAAATTTGTGTTTTCATGTATATGTAAACCACTAGCACTGATGTTAATTAGCAGCAGCCTCAGGTATTTTATGCCTGGTCCACAGAACTGAAGTTCTGAAGGCAGCAGCTGAGTTTGTCTTGTATCTCTCTGTGTTTTTATACTTCAGTTCAGTGATAGATAATGATCACTACAGTGCTGACAGTCCAAAAATTCATGGCTTTACAATGCTGAGAGGCAGGTGGTAGAGTTGTGCACAGTTACTGCCATCAGTTAAATGTTTGTTTGTTTGTTTTTAAGAGAATTGTTTACAGTGTCAAAACCAAAATTTGAAAAAAAATCAAGTTTATCACAGAATCATAGAGAATGTATTGGTTTGGAAGGGACCCTTGATGTTCATCTTGTCCAGCTCCCCTGTAGTGAGCAGGGAGGTCTCTAAACTACTGCTGCTCAGGGCCCCATCAAATTTGACCTTGAATGTCTCCAGGGACAGGGCCTCAACCACATCTCTGGGCAAACCTATTCCAGTATTTCACCGCTCTCAGAGTAAATTCCTACTTATGTCTCACCTACATCTACCCAGCTCGATTTTGAAACCAGATATTGAAATGTAGCTATATGGTCTCCCCAGAGCCTTCTTTTCTCCAGGCTGCACAGCCCCAGCTCTATCAGCCTCTCTTTGTAGGAGAGCTCTCTGACCATCTTTGTGGCCCTCCTCTGGATCCTCTCTCTCAGGTCCATATCCTTTCTTTGTTGGGGGGCACGGACTGACAGTGCTCCAGGTGAGGTCTTGCCAGAGCAAGGCAGACTGGCAGAATCACCCAGCCCAGGATGAGAGTGGCCTTCTGGGATCATTTGTCTTCTGGGGTCATTGGCTCATGTCTAGCTTCCTATTCACCAATATCCCCAAGTCCTTTTGTGCAGGGCTGCTGCTTATGTGGAGTTAGGATTGTCTCAATTTCATCTATTGATGTGTATGTATTTTAACTTGAAATTTCATAGCTACATACATTCTGTGCTCATTTTCTTTCAGTATGTAGAATAGGTGATGCTCTGGAATTAAATTTGGGTAATACACTAACTGAATCTGCTCTTGGTTTATTAGCAGCAAAACCAAATGTGTATGACTGCAGGAGGAGAAGTATAGACAATAGTTTTGTCATGTAAGACTCAATCTCCAAATAAGAGAACCCAAACTAGCTTTAGAGTTGGTTTTATCTTGGGCTGAAATAGTGTTCAAGTACAGTTCAATAATGATGATGTCTGGTTGATCAGTGTTTTTTGGCAATTTGCTTTCTTAAATCCAGAGCCTCAGATGAGGATAGTGGTTGGGAATCAGAGCAAGCCTGAGTGCAGTTCACCTTAAGTTCCCTGTTTTTCTCCTGAGTAACCCAACTCTCATTTCTTCATGTTTCTCCACATACTATGATGGAATGTCATAAGTGATGATCCTTTTAAAAGATAATTGTGGTGGGTTGAAATTTCCCCCCCAACATTAATTTTGCCAGACCAACTCAGTTTGAAGCAAATGGAAACTGTATTTACAAGCAAAATTTACACTCTACAATGGAATGCAATGACTATGTACAAAATATACAGTATTTACAATATTTTACAGATATTTGTAATTAATAAACAACACAAAACCCCCCCTGGTCAAAAAGACCAGGGAAGCCATTCCTCTGCCCTCCTACCCCATGTCCAAGAACAGAGCAGAGAGAAAGCAGTGATTAGACTTAACCAAGGTCAGCAAAAGCAGATTAATCTCTCCTGAGTGAACAGAGCAGAGAAGAGAAGCCCCCCTGAAACTCCAGAATGTTTTGGTACAGTCAGTCTTGTAGCAGATATTTCTCCAATGAACGTGTTTAGAATTATCTTTATTTTCTGTCTTACACCCAGTAGTGATTTATTTACATTTCTCTACTTTTCTGCTCGAAGTCTGTAATAACATTTTAGAAGCGCAGCCTAAAACTATCACAATAATGAATTATTTGGGCAACACAAGTCACAAATCTATAAGAGACTGCATAAGGGTATGGTGGCTGAAATGCTCCTCTAACTCCAGTCTGTCTTGAAATAAATCATCAGGTTGAGGTTCTGTCTGGGCTGAATCCAGTCTATGGAGCTAAGGTGTGAGGAAGGCTCTTAGCTACTACATTTGTAACATGAAGTCACGTTATCTCTACCATTTCTTAGCATCAGACTTACTCCTGTTAGTTTCATATGGCCATCCACAATCATCAGTGTGGCCTGCATCAGGAACAGTGTGGCCAGCAGGAGCAGGGAGATCATTCTGCCCCTGTACTCAGCACTGGTTAGGCCACACCTTGAGTCCTGGATCCAGTTCTGGGCCCCTCAGTTTAGGAAGGATGTTGACTTGTTGGAACATGTCCAGAGAAGGGCAACAAAGCTGGGGAGGGGTTTGGAACACAAGCCCTATGAGGAGAGGCTGAGGGAGCTGGGGTTGCTTAGCCTCGGGAAGAGGAGACTGAGAGGTGACCTTCTTGCTCTCTACAACTACCTGAAGGGAGGTTGTAGCCAGGCAGAGGTTGGTCTCTTCTCCCAGGCAGCCAGCACCAGAACAAGAGGACACAGTCTCAAGCTGTGCCAGGGGAGGCTTAGGCTGGATGTTAGGAAGAAGTTCTATATAGGGAGAGTGATTGCCCATTGGAATGTGCTGCCCAGGGAGGTGGTAGAGTCACCATCATTGGAGACTTGATGGGGTGCTTGGTGCCATGGTTTAGTTGATTATGTGGTGTTGGACAATAGGTAGGACGTGATGATCTTGAAGGTCTCTTCCAACCTGCTCTATTCTATTCTATTCTATTCTATTCTATTCTATTCTATTCTATTCTATTCTATTCTACCTCTAGTCATCATCCTTCTTCTAACTCATACTGAAATACCAGGGCAACTGGAGGACTGAGTAAGGATTTTAATAATTATTTATCTTTGGGCCCAGGTGTTAGAGGGTGCATTTCATGTTAGCAGCCAAGGCTTTGCACAAGGTTCTAATAATAAACTTATTTATAGTGAGTTAAATTCATCCACTTATCATCAAAGGGGATTAGGTCACAGAATTCAAAGACCCTCAGATTTTCACATCCAATCTTATTTCCAGATTCCAGTCTGAGGACAACGACTATTTTTCACCATTTTTTCCTCTGCAGTACAGAGTTGCTGCTTTTGAAAGCTCTGTTGGACACAGGCAGAGCAAGGTTTTCAGAGTGTCCAGTGCCAGCCTCACTCCCTTCTTCTTCAGGAGAATGAGATTGGAAAAAAAATATGTTTGATGCTTTCATGTTATGGAACAGTCTGAGTTTGGAAAGTAACAACATGAACATTGGGAAATACTGTCATGGAAATTTTGAAGCCCTGATAACATCTTTGTTTCATGACACATGCCTGTGTGTCTATATGAATGGTGAGGGTTGTGTTCAGGTGCAAACTGATGCTCTTCAGGTAGTGGCATGCTGGCCCATTTCCATCCATCTCTTTACAAATCTTTAGCTAAAAATCACATTACATGTGTTCTTTCACAGACTAGTTATTCGATCTTTTTGGACACCAGCAGTTTTAGTAAGCAGATCAACAGAGGCCAGTGAGAACTTTTGGAGCTTGTGCTCACTGAAGTATTTAAACAGAATGAAAAGTATTGATTTCACAGGATTTTATTTGCCTTTTAGTTACTTTTCCAGTAACTAAGTGCAGAGTTATAATCACAGAATCATGGAATGCTTTGGGCTGGAAGGAACCTTCAAAGGTGATCTAGTCCAACCCCTCTGCACAGAGCAGCAACATCTTCAACTAGACCAACTTACCCAAACATTCTGGACTCTAATCCATTAGAAGTAGTTTTTCTTCTCCAAGTTAGTGACTTCTATCACTGCTCAATATCTGACACTAGTTCCTTAATTTTGCACTGCAGTGAGGACAAGCATTAATTAATTAAATCCTAGTTTTCTTCACCTTTTTTTTATTACATGGTTGACCTAAAGCTTTCCATGTCTGCTGCATCTGTTTTTCAAAGGCACTCAGGCAGGTAATAACACTGGGTTTGTACTTAACTCACAGGAGAGATGCTGCTGAATAGTTAACTCAGCGAGTACCAACTGAGATTTAGAGGAAAGAGTTTGATAATTGACAACTCACTTGGTAATTGTTATTACTTAAGATAAATTCTACCTCTGACTATACCTTTTCTTACATAAATAAAGCACTCATTATTTTAAACTCATTACTTTTTTTTTTTCCAGCATTTTTTCACATTTCTTAAAATCTGTCCTAGTTGAGTTGAGCACTAAACCTTATTTCCATAGTGCATACATGCTCCAAAGGAATTGTCTGGTAGTTTACTTCATTCAACAATTTGTGATCATCAGATACACTTGAATGGCATGGGAAAAATGTGTCGGCACCATGTTTGAAATACAAATGTTACATATTCCTCTTATATAAAGGGGAGAAAAACAACTAAACAGACCAAAGCCAACCCACTGAAGTAATGTAAGGCTGTCATGCCATCTAGTGGCACTTATTCATTCCCATTCTAGCTCAGTATTACTCTAAAGTACTATGTTAAGGTTTTTTTGTGCCTTGGTAGAGCTGACCTAATGCATTAGGAGAGCATCATTACAGTAAGGCACATAGGCAGAAAGAACTTTTCCATGTGTCTTCCTGCTTAGCATTGCTGTTTGCTAACAAATAAAGAATTAAAAAGCAAGAGAGAGCAAAAAGGGGGAGTTTACATTGTATTTAGAGAGTGAAAATAAGCAAAGTGAAGTTATTGCACTAAGAATCATTAAAAACACACTTCTTGCATTTTGAACCAGAAATACTTGGCCTATTTATACATAAAAAGAAAATGGATTTGTAAACTTCTGTGTAAGGCTGTAAAATATCTTTACCAAGTACTATTTGAATCTGTACTTACAGGTGCAATATAAAGCCGTGGTATGATACATTTTTAAGAAGGAGTGCTTGTATTATGGATTCTATAAATGCAGTATTTGATTAAGACAGTTCAATCTTTGCTATGTACCCCCCAAAAGATAGCAAGCAAAATGGAAATTAAGCTGTTTTCCAAGGGGCAGTATAGAACACCTGCTCCTTTAAAAAAGTCATTGGTCCAAGTATCCCAGATAAACAAAGAGTCATCAGGTTGGCAAGGACCCTTGAAGGTCACCTTGTCCAACCTCCCTGCACTTAGTAGGGACATCTTTAACTAGATCAGGTTGTTCAGACCCCCATCCAGTTAGACCATGAACGTCTCCAGGGAAGAGGGTCTCATAAGCAGTAAAAGTGGGTGGCATTTCTGTATCACTCCTGATTCCACAACAGCTGGGGTTAAAACAGCCCACTTGTGGTTTCATTTAGTCCTTGCACTCACTTTGATCTAGCTCACATGTATTTGTTTCCTGAAAATATTACAGAGATCTGATGGGTATGTGATCCTCTTCCCTCAGCCCCTTCACACTCACAGAACATCCTTCCAGATTGCTCATTTGAACAGGCATCCAGCAGTAGAGAAGATGAGGAGAGAGATATTCTCCAGTGTCCCTTTAAAGCCATTTTGCAGTGGCTTTGTTGCTTTGATGAATTGTCCACCTAGGGGTTGTTATTTGCACAAGAAATCAGGATTCCTGATTCCAACTGCTAAATTGCATGCCTAAAGCTGGAAGATGCAGGCATCTTTCAGACTGGTCTTTGCAGGACCACAAGGTGCATTTATGTTGATTTTAAAATATTTTGTTTATTTTTGAACTCCTATGAACTGTTTCAACTATTGTCTTCTCCTAGCACTCATGTAGTTTTCTGGTTTTCCAAGGCTGTACTGTTTTTTATTCCCCATCTTCAAACAGCCATACTTCATTAACAGTGGTATCATCCTGCTTTGTAACTGAACCTTTTACTGATGATCCACATGTTTTTCCCACACTGACAGCATTGGCTGTGCTGGGTTTTTTTTTGTTAAACTAAAATGTACAAATTATTACAAATTAACTGGAGCATGGCTGCAAAATTAGCAGGATTTGCTATGTGTTGATGCCCACCCTAAGCTCCAGTGCAGCAAATGAGATGGTTGGTCTCTGAGCAGTGATGTCCCAGAAGCTTGAAAAGCATCGTGGATTGTTGAAACATTACTGTAAGTGAAAGAAACATCACCAAATCTACAAGTTCAATTTACAAGTAAAGATAGCACCTTTGGTAGACCTTGAAAGGCTTTGAAAATAGCTTTTTTTAAAGGGGACTGGTTTATCTTGTGTTTATACAATTAATGTTAGTAAAGATAACTTTATTGTATTTTTGGAATCTCCTTTGTAAACTCACTCCATTGTAGCAGACTGACACCCATTGGGATACTCAAGAAGGTAAAATTACATGTATGTCTAATTTTTTTTGCAAGACTGGGGTCTGTGCATTTGTGTCCTTGCCACCAGCACAACCTTCTTAAAAACATTTCATGGAAAAAAATTATTTGGGAGTTTAATCTGTGTGAGAGGGTATTAGCATCTAGAAAGACCTGTAAGTAGTTTGTGTTTGTTCCTCTCTTTGTTTATTTTCTCTGAACACCAGGAATAAAGTAAACTTTAAACAGATAAAGGTGCCTGACATCTGCTGGCTTTGATAATTCTATCCTGCAGTTGTGGTAATGGTTTTACTGCTCGTAACTGTTAGAACAAATTAAAACTGCTCAGCTTGAGTAGCTAAATAAGCTCTGAGCCTTCACTTCCCCCCACCTCCCCTCCCACATGTAAATCTCAATTGCCAGAGACCCACTGCTCATTGTGGTGCAAGGGGAAGAGATGACATTGGGCACAAGTAATTTCTCTAGGAAATCTGTTCTGAACTTTACAATCTTACCCTGAAATTGAAATCTCTGAAACTGAAAGAGTACTGACCATACACTGAAACTGGCATTGTAGGTGCTGATGAAGTGCTACTAAAGGGTAGGGGAAGGGTTGTCATTTATGTATGATGCCTCCTTCTGCTGAGGTTAATTCAATTCCTGTCACAATCTGACTCTTGCTTTTTACATGAACCACAATTGCTTGGGTTTGGAGCGAAAATCTTTGAATGATGATAATGCATGTAGCGTTAAAATAATATATTTATTATACATATATTTATATATATATATATATATATATAATAACAGCAGGAATAACAAACTCCAGCTTGTCTTTGTCAAAGTTGTTCCAAGAAATCAATCATGTATCATAATCAGGGGTGACTAATAGGTTTGATAAATGTAAGGAAATGCTTTCTCAGGCTTAGTGAGCTGTGTAGATGATGTCTGAATTCTAAAAAGGGGTTGTTTTGGTTTTGTTTTTGTTTTAAAAAAGGTGATATTTCTTCATGCTTTAGTTGCAGCTTGAAATACTTTGTTTTCTGTAATATTTGGATTTAACAAAAAGTAAGGTAAAACCTGTTGACCTGGTTTGAAATGGAGGTACATCGTTAGACTTTGTGAAATTGTGCTTGTTTCAGAATTGCTGTTAAACATCACGTACAGAACATGGGCCCCCTTCTCTCCTACTTGCTAAATCTTCTTCTGTATGAGATAATGGTCTTTCCCCACACTCACGTAGTAGCAGCACAATTTCTAAGGGTCATCTGTTATCAGAACTAATGTTTCTTATTTTCTCACATTCCTGGAGAAGTAGCCAGGTGAGGGAGCAGATCCTGCTTTTAGCATCACAGAGAAATGTTTAGCTAGGGACAAAAGGGTTTTATTTTGTTGGGGGTTTTATTTGTTTGTTTGTTTGTTTTAAAGCAGTTTTATTTATTAATTTTTCTCTGAAGAGGTGCAAGGTAAGTATTGGCAGCACTCTTTCATATGGATGTTGTATTTCTTGATCTGAGATAAAGCCTTAATTATGTCTAAAATGCTAGTATTGTTGTAACTTTGGGGATTTTGTATCTGGAAAGAGAGATGTTGGTGGAAGGCTTCTTGTTTATTTTTCTTTTTTAATTAATTGTACTCTATACTTTAAACCAAAGTTCTTACTGTTGCTGTTGCAGCATGTCAGGCTGCTCTTAGAAAACCATAAATAAGGAAATCATGTTTTCAGGGATCCTCTTCTGGAGTGTGAAAAAAGTACTTGCTCATGGAAGTAGGTTTGGTCATCACGAAAGGCCAGCACAGAGAGAAATCCTGCCTCAGTGCTAAGAATTTGACACAATTTAATGTGAAATAGTATAGATGAAAACAGCTAGTTTGAATTATACTGATAGATGATAAGATATATAGCATGTAGCCCACATTTCATCTCTGAAACACTTTAGCTATAAAAGAAAGACCTTTAACCCGGTAGTAGCTATTTGAGGGGCAAAAGAGAACAAGAAGGGTTGTATAATGAAGAGTGAAATGCAGTTGTCTTTCTTGGTTGAGAATGCATGATAGTCTGTCCTAGCTTTGCAGAGGGTAAGGTACATGTTTGTGCCTATCAGCAGAATGTTTCAGCATAAATGTACCATTTTGAGAAGCAGTTTAATTTAGTATTGGTTAGATTTGGAATGTGTTAATGAAGAGTGCTTTATACACTGTGGTAGCTTACTCCTGATGGAGGTGTCCATGAAAAAGGTAGGTAAACCAAGTAAAGGGAAGTGTATGAGTTGTAAACTAACTTGGATAAATTCAATCCCACATGCATTTTATACTTCATTACTACTACTCTTCAAGAGTACAGAAGCCCATTTCATTGGGAATGGAAGCACACACACAGACAGTTGTAGAGTACCTCTAAGCCATTTTGTGAAATGTGGAACTTAAGGAGATCTATTAAAAAACTAAGTTCCAGTATTTTTTTTAGTACTCATACCATAATAAGAACAGAAATCAAAATATCAAGTAGTCTTATCTTGTTTCACTTAGACTACAATTAAGTGATGTCAATCCATCTAATGCTGTACTTAGCACTGGTTAGGCCACACCTTGAGTCCTGTGTCCAGTTCTGGGCCTCTCAGTATAGGAAAGAAGTTGAGTTCCTGGAATGTGTCCAGAGAAGGGCAACAAAGCTGGGGAGGGGTTTGGAGCACAGCCCTGTGAGGAGAGGCTGAGGGAGCTGGGGTTGCTTAGCCTGGAGGAGGCTCAGGGGAGACCTTCTTGCTGTCTACAACTACCTGATGGGAGGTTGTAGCCAGGTGAGGGTAGGTCTCTTCTCCCAGGCAACCAGCACCAGAACAAGAAGACACAGTCTCAAGCTGTGCCAGGGGAGGTTTAGGCTGGATGTTAGGAAGAAGTTCTTCCTAGAGAGAGTGATTTGCCATTCGAATGGGCTGCCCAGGGAGGTGATGAAGTCACCACCACCGGGGGTTGTTTAGGAAGAAACTGGATGAGGCACTTAGTGCCATGGTTTAGTTGATTAGTTGTGTTGGATGATAGGTTGGATAGGTCTTTTCCAACCTTGTCTCCTCTCTTCTCTTCTCTTCTCTTCTCTTCTCTTCTCTTCTCTTCTCTTCTCTTCTCTTCTCTTCTCTTCTCTTCTCTTCTCTTCTCTTCTCTTCTCTTCTCTTCTCTTCTCTTCTCTTCTCTTCTCTTCTCTTCTCTTCTCTTCTCCTCTCCTCGACTCTATTCTATTCTATTCTATTCTATTCTATTCTATTCTATTCTATTCTATTCTATTCTATTCTATTCTAAACCAGGAATAGAGTTTTAAAACCCAAAAAGATGAAAATGGGTTGTATTTTCAGAGACAGAATATATAACTTGTCAGTGGAATTAATGTTTTAATTGTAGAGAGGAGAACAAAGGGGTTTGGTTTTTTGTTTATTTCACTTCTTGTCATTCAGAAATTGCAAATGATAAGTGAAGAGATGTGGTTATTATAAAAATTCCCATCTGGCTCATGACCTTTGTGCTGGCCACTCTTATATAATACCTGTGTTTCAAGTAGCAGCATAATTAATTTAAAATAATTTGTCATACTGTGAACAAATCAAGTCTGTGCCTCCATTTTCAGGTTTCAGTGGTAAGCAGTTTAGAGTTTGCTCTGATTTTGGTGACTGAGTTATACAAACCAATTAATACAATTTCAGTCTTTTTTTCCATACTGAGTGCTAGAAGTGTGTTTCACCTTGTAATTTTTAATATGTGGTGTGCTCTTGTTGCTCTCCAGTTAGAAGCATTGTCTGCCTCTCAGGGTGTTGAGACATACAATTGTTCTACATTTGATAATGCAGGTATGCAGGTTGGTAAAAATAGAATACTGGTTATCACTCTGTGGTAGTTTGAGGCAGATCCTCCTTGCCTCACACCGGGGCAGGAAAAAAATGAGACTCAAGCAAACGGATGCAGAAGTGATGGAAATTTTAAGTGGAAAAGCAGTGAGTGTTTTACAGAGAACCACAACCACAGTGACAAAGGAAAATCCCACAACATACCCAGAAACCTCCCAGCACTTCCCTTCTCCCTACCTGAGGGTAGACCCAAACCCCCCAGGGCTCTTTCTTCCCCCCCTCCACTGTTAGGCTAATCTCAGCTGGCCAGATCTAAGATTGCCCTTCCCATTCTCCTCCTGGCATTACGCCTAGCCAGGCCCAAGAGGCCTTGAGATAACTCCCTCTCCATTACCAGATAGGGAGCATCTCCTATGGGAGCAGCAAGGGAAGAAAGAGCAAGTGTGAGACCTTGCAAGATAGATTTATAGGGAGCAGGACATTATGGGTATGGAATACACAGCTTCCTGTGTCCACCCACTGGCCTGGACACTCAGGGCACCAGAAGTGCACCCCCGTATGGCAGCAGCAGGAGGCACCCAGCCCAAACTGCTACACACTTGTTTTTTTCTCTTTTTCTTCTTTACCCATGAATTCAGATCTGATTTTGGGAAGCCCTGCAGAGCACTGTCTAATGCAAGCAGAAGCCATTTCTCTGCTTTCCTAAGTAAGAGCATCCTTTTTCCAGATCTGCATAGAGTTGTGGTTAGATACAGATAGTCTGGCACTGTCCCAGGCTGGGGCAGAGGAGAGGTCCCTGGCAGGCAGAGGTCTCCAGGTGAGCTCACTTGCTGGTGGTTGCTCAGGCATGGCTGACACGTCACTGAAGTACCCGAGATACATAAAACACCTTCACCTTTGTGGGAACACTCTTGGACACAGCAGGAGGGCTTAGCTGGGCAAGGGTCATCTTCAGTGGGTTGAACACTCAGTGCATCCCTCCTGTGGCTTTGCAAGTCATTCTGCTGCAAACTGGTCAGTGTCAGAGGGTGTATTTTGACTGTATGAGACTAGTCGAGTGACTGCCCTGCCTTCTACAGCAGCCTTAAATGTACTCATTTAAACCAGATTGGTGGTGTGCTTTAAATCATACCTTCTGTCCTGCTTTGAGCAGACAAACAAACATGTATTTTCCCCAGCTGAAAAAAGAACCCCATGTTTTAGTATCCCTGGCTGGGAGGATGTTAATGTGAACCTAGATGAATGTTGTTATTTTAAGCTACCCTAAAAACAGTGGGGGTATTTGATGCCATATAGACAGAGTTCTCCTGTTCAAGCAATATTAATTCCATTTGATTCTCACCCCAGTCTTTGTTCACTGGCATTTTGGCTCATGATATTTTTGCAGTTATCAGATGTGTGCAACCTTCCATTACTCATTTGAAATAACTGCAGCAGTTCTTTTTGAACTACATTTACTTGTTTTCCTGGGGTGTGTATTTGTTGCATGAGGTTTTGCTCTGCAGTGTAACCAGTCATAGGTAATCATGTAATGTATTGGAGCAGATATAGATCTTCATGGAAAAATCATCTCAGTAGGAATTACATCTCAGAAGGAACTGAAATGTAAACAATATTCAGGATTAGTTCTTTGACTGTGGATTATTGTGAATTTTGTGATATATGTGGGACAAAATATGGTTGACAAATGTAATGGTATGAGTAAAAAAGGATAGAAATGTCTGCAAACACCCCCCACCCCCCCATATCTGGAAGAAAGAAAAACTATGTTCTCAGTTTTTGAAGTGCAAGCAAATGTAAAGAAAAAAGAGGTTTACTGAAATCTGTAGAACACCACCTTATGAATTCTTCTATTCCATGATTATTAGGTACAAGGAAACTAGAATACACCATATTCTAGAGATTCCCAAACAGCTGAAGAAAAGCCAGAGAGAGAATTACACAGCTGGCAGAGAAAAGTGCCTTGCTGGTGGATATTTTTTGTGAAATATTTTTTCCTGAATCCTGGAACCAAAAATGTGTGTAGTGAGGCTCCTGTGCTGAGGTGTTGCTTCTTCAAAGACTTCTCTGCTGAGAAACTCATTATCTGTCCATTTGAGTTCCCAGTGATTAAGAAAAATACTCTTTTACACAATTTGTACATTGCACATGGATACATAACTCATAAAATTATATTAAATACAGTTTCTAAGATGCCCTAGTTCTATAGATGCAGTTGGATTCTTTCTTTAACAGGAAGATATCAAAAAGTACAAGAACATGTGGCACCATCTTTCAAGTTCTTGAACTTTCCTTCTCTGAAGTATTAAAAATTGGACATGATTGGATGCTGTAAGGAAGGGCAGGGAGCTCATGGTTCTTTACTATGAGGGAAGTGGAATGCTGGAACAGGTTGCCCAGAGAGGTGGTAGGGGCCCCATCCCTGGAGATACTCAGCATGAGGCTAGACAGGGCTCTGGGCAACCTGATCTAGCTGAGGATGCCCCTGCTTACTGCAGAAGAATTTGGACTAGATGACCTTCAGAAGTCCTTTCCAACTCAGACCATCCTATGTTTCCAGGATTCTACTAAATTTTACTCCTTTATTTTATGCTGTGTCTTTGCTTTTAGCATGTTTATAGTATTCTTTTCTCTTTTTAAGTATTTTTCTTCTTTTAGGTGTTTTTTTTGGTTTTCAGTGTAACTTGGTAAATGCATGTGTTTTGCATTGACTACACAAAAGGTTTTTCTTCTCTGGCTTCTTTTTCAACCTAGTTCAGCAAAACTTCTGCTTATATTATTTTGGTCTCGGCTGCATGAAAGCATCCTTCAAGATGCTTTCTGAGATACCAAATCATTGTGTTTTATACCTGGAGGCAGTAATTACAATATACTGGTGTTCACAGACCTTTTACTTGGCTGCTCTCCAAAACAGTTACCAGAATCTTCTGCTGCTGCTGCAGCTTGCATGACACACGTTTTACAAGGCTGGTAGCACCTGCATCTCAGTTGTGGCTTAGATATGACAGGCTCTCCTGTTATTTTGTGCTTATCATGTACTTCTTTGGGTGTTTTGTTTGCTTGTTTGTTTGTTCTGTGTGTGTTTGGTTGTTTGGGGTTTTTCTGGGGGTGGTGGTGGGGTGGTGATGGTGTTTTGCTTTTCTTAATACATTAGTGTATGTGCCAGTTCCTGACCTCCATTTGAGAAGTAGCTTAGAGTAGTGCACAACAGCATCGTTTACACCTCAGGTGTAACGTCCCTGTTATGGACCTGAAGGATGCAGTAGTGACTGGAAACCCTTGAGAGCCATTTCAGCACCTGAAAACTACTGTGGGGTAAGGCACACTGGTAATGTCCTTCTTCCTCAGTGAGATCAGCTTCAAATGGTAGGTTTCCCTTACACAGGCTTTGCAACATCTTAATCATGATCTGGCCCTGAAATGCCAGATATATTATTTGAAGAGGATCCTGCATCCTTAGGTACAGAGAGGCCTCCAGGAGATAATATCTTTTGCCCCTCTGTCTCCTTCTTGTTGTTGCTGCATTATTAAATCACATAACATATCTTCTGGCATATTTTCCAGCTTAATTATTCCTTTCTATTTTTACCCTGGCTATTTTTTGAAGAGTCATATGTCTATAATACTTAGTTGGAAGAAGAAGTACTCTTGTACTCTGTGTATTGCTGGCAGCCCTCTCCCTCCCTGCTAGCTGGGGTAACTATGGAAGTATTTGATTCTCTGGTGTGGCATTTAAACAGTCCTTTGTTGAACTGCAGACCAGAAAAGCAGCCTGTCTTGCTGAGAATTTATTGTTGGGATCCTTTAAATATTTTTGACTGTCATGATACTGAATTTTGAACTGACACAGGGCTGAGATAGCAGGCAGAAAGTCCCAAGTCTTCAACGTGCAAAGAATTTGTTTTTTGTCTTCAGAAGTCAAGTGCTACACTGACCAATTCAAAATATGTGATCACTGGTTTTAATTTTCATAGTTTCATAGTTTCATAGTTTCAGTTAGGGTTGGAAGGGACCACAAGGATCATCTAGTTCCAACCCCCTGCCATGGGCAGGGACACTCTACCCTAGATCAGGCTGGACAGACCCTCGTGCAGCCTGCTCTTAAACACCTCAAGGGACGGGGCCTCAACCACCTCCCTGGACAACCCATTCCAGGCCTTCACCACCCTCACGGTGAAGAACTTCCTCCTCATGTCCAGCCTGAATCTCCCCACCTCCAGCTTCATTCCATTCCCCCTAGTCCTATCACTCCCTGATAGTCTGAAAAGTCCCTCCCCAGCCTTCTTGGAGGCGCCCTTCAGATACTGGAAGGCCACAATGAGGTCACCTCAGAGCCTTCTCTTCTCCAGACTGAACAGCCCCAACTCCTTCAGTCTGTCCTCACAGGAGAGGTGCTCCAGCCCTCTGATCATCCTCGTGGCCCTTCTCTGGACACGCTCCAGCACCTCCAGATCCCTCTTGTAATAGGGGCTCCAGAACTGGATGCAGTACTCCAGGTGGGGTCTCAGCAGAGCTGAGTAGAGGGGGAGAATCACCTCCCTGGCCCTGCTGGCCACACTTCTCCTGATGCAGCCCAGGATCTGATTGGCTTTGCGGGCTGCAAGTACACATTGAGAGCTCATGTTGAGCTTCTCCTCCACCAGAACCCCCAAGTCTCTCTCCTCAGGGCTGCTCCCCAGCCAGTCCCTGCCCAGCCTGGATTTGTGCCTGGGATTGCCTCGACCCAGATGCAGGACCCTGCCCTTGTTCTTGTTGAAGCTCCTGAGGTTGGCTTGTGCCCACCTCTCCAGCCTGTCAAGGTCCCTCTGGATGGCATCCCTTCCCTCCAGCATGTCTGCTGCACCACACAGCTTGGTGTCATCAGCAAACTTGCTGAGGGTGCACTCAATGCCACTGTCCATGTCACCCACAAAGATGTTGAACAAGCCTGGTCCCAGGACTGATCCCTGAGGGACTCCGCTTGTCCCTGGCCTCCACTGGGACATGGACCCATTGACAGCCACTCTTTGGGTGCGGCCATCAAGCCAGTTCTTTATCCATCTGGTGGTCCATCCATCAAACCCGTGTGTCACCAGCTTGGAGACCAGGATGTGGTGTGGGACAGTGTCAAAGGCTTTGCTCAGGTCCAGGTAAACGACATCAGTTGCTCGCCCCTCATCTATTAATGCTGTCACTTGTTCATAGAAGGCCACCAGGTTTGTCAGGCAGGATTTGCCCTTGGCAAAGCCATGCTGACTGCTCCAAATCACCCCATATATTGAACCTATTACTTTTTGTGATGTGTGTGCCCCAGTATCATTAGAAGAAGGGGAGGAAAAAGTTTCTGAGAAGTCAAGGAGAGAGTGCTACTAGCTGTAAGAAAAGTAAGTTCATTGTGGTCCCTCCCTAAGCCATAGTTATTTCAGCAACTCAAAGTAAAGTAGATGGCAGCTGTTCTTACTAATTACAAAGGATGTAGCAAAACAACATGTGACAAAAAGTGTACACTGCTAGAGCTTGTGTCTCACATGTATTTTAATAATGTGTGTGTGAGAGGCTTGGGGAAAAATGCTTCCAGTGTAGGGCAAAGCTGTGTTTAATTTATTTCCATTAAACTGTTTGACAGACTCTCTTTGTGGGCTTGACATGTCTTGGTAGAATTTTTTTGTGGACCAACATAACATTGGTGATGGAGAGGGATAAGTTTAGTAACTGACACAGAAACAAAAACATGTAACTTTTTCTTTCTAATGGTAGAGTTTTTGTGGTAAACTTAAGTACTGAATCTTGGTCCAAAAACTGCATGATTGTTTTTTTACGTTGTGGTTGAACATCACTATTTTCTGCAGTGCTGTGTGGGCCTTTATTGGTGTTTTCGTTCATGAAAACATCAGTTGTGCTTCCCCCAGGAAATACATTTACATATTTCCCTGCCTGTAGAACTGTGCAGTGTTTGTATCCTTGACCATCAAGAACCATAAGCTGTGTGGTGCAGCAGACACGCTGGAGGGAAGGGATGCCATCCAGAGGGACCTTGACAGGCTGGAGAGGTGGGCACAAGCCAACCTCATAAGCTTCAACAAGACCAAGGGCAGGGTCCTGCATCTGGGTCGAGGCAATCCCAGGCACAAATCCAGGCTGGGCAGTGACTGGCTGGAGAGCAGCCCTGAGGAGAGAGACTTGGGGGTTCTGGTGGAGGAGAAGCTCAACAGGAGCTCTCAATGTGCACTTGCAGCCCGCAAAGCCAATCAGAGCCTGGGCTGCATCAGGAGAAGTGTGGCCAGCAGGTCAAGGGAGGTGATTCTCCCCCTCTACTCAGCTCTGCTGAGACCCCACCTGGAGTGCTGCCTCCAGTTCTGGGGCCCCTATTCCAAGAGGGATCTGGAGGTGCTGGAAGGTGTCCAGAGAAGGGCGATGTGGATGATGAGAGGGCTGGAGCACCTCTCCTATGAGGACAGACTGAAGGAGTTGGGGCTGTTCAGTCTGGAGAAGAGAAGGCTCTGAGGTGACCTAATTGTGGCCTTCCAGTATCTGAAGGGGGCCTCCAAGGTAGTGATAGGACTAGGGGGAATAGCATGGAGCTGGAGGTGGGGAGATTCAGGCTGGACATGAGGAGGAAGTTCTTCCCCCTTGAGAGTTGTGAAGCCCTGGAATGGGTTGTCCAGGGAGGTGGTTGGGACCCCATCCCTGGAGGTGTTTGAGAGGAGGCTGGATGAGGGTCTGTCCAGCCTGATCTAGTGTGTGGTGTCCCTGCCCTTGGCCAGGGGGGGTTGGAACTAGATGATCCTTGTGGTCCCTTCCAGCCCTGACTGATGCTATGATACTATTTGATATTTACAAGTTGCAGTTACTTGTTGCAATCCCATTTGGGTTCAGTTGCTTAAAGAACAGGAGAAGGTATAAATGCTGGAGCAAATATGTTTAAGGGGAATACATAAATTCACACATATTATCAGTACATAAACCATCCTGTAAGACAGAATCAGTGTTAGTTCACAGCCTTATTCAAGTCAGTTAAGAATAGATGCACTGGCACTCAAAGTCTGCTTTGATGCTTGCTTGAGGAACAATAACTATACATAAATAAATAAATAAATAAATAAGTTTCTTCTATATGGTTTCAGAGAAGAATGCATTCTGTGAGTCACTTTTATTAAGTAGACTTACCTAGATTTAGAACTTCTCAAAGATCTGAATCAGCTACTAACCCTGGGGGCGCAGCAAACCAAAGAATGTGGACACTTAATTGCCAGGCATTAGAAACTATATGAGTCATATTCTGAAAAGTGAAATAGTGACTTTATATCTGTAACTTTTTCCTCAATGCAGTGTGGGGCATTTGTTTCAGATTTTACAATCAATTTCTAAATTCTCTACCAACCCCAGGTTTTTATGTGTTTTTATAATCTGCACAGAAAGATGGAACCCACTGGGAAGAGAGGGGACAAGGAAATTTCCATCCTGCTTGACAGGGGCAGATGTTTGGCAAATTGCACACTATTATGTACTAATATTAGTAGTGTGATTCTACATTAAGATATGGTTGAATTCAGAGACACTCCTGATTTCCCTTTTATGAGCTCTACAACTGTAAGTGAAAGTTAAGGTTTCATTTGCTGGATGAGGCAAGCCAAATCCAAGTGTGCTGCACTCCATACAGTGCTCTTGGTTGACCTTTATGGAAATTGTTGAAATTCTAATTTCCTTGCACTTCTGCTGCTTTAGAAGGGCCTGCATGTTTAGAGCCTTCACCACATGCACAACCCTTTTTACTTTGTTTCTTATCAGAGAGCAGACATGATGAAGCTTTCCTTTTTTATGGCACATAATTTCAAATACCCTTTTTATTCATCTTTTCACAATTGTCATTGAACTTTGTTCTCCAGTTTGCAAAACCTCTGTATTTTAAATTGCTGTACCTGTATTTGAATACATGTTTATGTAGGTTGCATTATTTCAGCTTTCATCTGATCCTAAGATGTGGAAGCTTCCCTCATTTCTTCTTTAATGCAAGATTAGTTGGAAAAGTCCATTGTTATTATTGGTAAAATAATTATAATATTTTAAACCCCCATATAATTCTGATAGTAAATGTTGCTACATGCATTACTGGCATTGGTGATGACTGGATGATGGAGCTGCAATATGCCACTAAGTTATAAAACAGTGATAATGATTATAGACTTCTAGTGACCTGCCCCAGTGGTACTTAACTACAGCTGACTAGATGATGCCTATGTGTGTTTCTTTCTGAAGAGACCCCAAAGACTGGGTTTAAATGTGCAGCATCTCATTTGTCATCAGTGTTTGCCCCTGGGAAGTCCCAGCAGTCTCCTTTCCTTAATCTCTCTCCCTTGTCTCCAGTGGCAGTATCATAAACAGAAGTGAATCCCACTTTCAAACATACAAAGAATCACTTTTTGTCCCTGTGCTCTCAGTCAAGGCATACTTTTAGCTCTTCATTTGCTTCTGGAGTTAAAGGTACACTTGCATGCCAAAATGATCCTCTTCATCATCTGTTTAAGTCAGATGTTTGTGCATTTTTCCTGTAGATCTCACTCTTGCCACAAATCTACCCACTTTTTAGATATGTAGCCTTTTGTCACACTTTAGGTTAGGATAGGTGGAGATGTTTAATGTATTTGCTGGTGCTACCATTTGTTTATCGTAAGGGACAGACATTGTTTGTGGGATATGAAACAGTAGCCAAGAGTTGCTGGAATCTCACAAGGTGCAGGATGGTATGACAGATTTCAGTATAAATTTGGATTTGAGAGAGGAGATTTACTGTGTGACCATGGGGTTGGATATGGAAGGGTGGGATGGGTGGGAAATTGAATTAATTACGTGTAATGGAACCACCAAGGTTCTGAATAGTCATGACATAAACTTGAAAATGGTGCCCTCACATGTTAAATCTTCTATTATGTTTTACTGTGTTATTCTGAAAAGGTGAATGGAAAGTATTTATGAATTGTTGTGCTATTATTTACCTTTGACTGTTCCAAGAACATCTTTGTTTTCTGTTCTGGGGTTCCTATTATTCCCCCTTCTGAGGTGGAAAGTATAGATGTGTGATTAATGACCTAAACAGTTCTTATTAGTCTTCACTGCTAATGTATTAAAGTTGTTTATATTCTGCATTCTCAGTTGCTGTAACAAAGGTTTAAGTAATACATTTTAATGAAACTATTCACTTAGAATCTCAGTATTTATTTGTTCTGCTAAGCATTGTAGAATGAAATAACGAACATTATGTGGGAGTATTTAAGCTGGATGCTTGAGATGTGAGCATGGTGGAAGCCATGCACCCAGTGACTCGAAGTGGTACTTACAAGCTAATTTTAATTATTTAACAGTTTGTTGTTGTTTGGTTTTTTTTGTTTTTAATAGCCTTTCATGTCCCCTCGGTACCCTGGAGGTCCAAGGCCACCTTTAAGAATACCCAATCAGGTAAGGTTTCATCACTGCCACACTGTTGAGGTCCTGGGTGATGGTGCCATGGTGAGAAGAAGGAAAGTTGTCTTGTTGCTTACCAGTGGCTTGTGAGCTACAGAGCTCGCTCTGTCCCTCTCCATCTGATTCTGACTGACAGCTAAACAGTTATTTTGATAAGATGTGGCCATGCCACTCCTAGCTCACTTTTCTGTGCTTAATTAGTGTCTATACCTCAAAACTTGCTGTGCTTTAAAACTGTTTGCAGAGGGAGAATATGCATGGTGCTGCACTAAAGTTAGCTGCCTGCTCTGAGATGAGGGTAGAATGTCCCCATGACTGTTGAACTTTCTGAAGTTTCCTACCCACAGTCACCTAATTCTTCATAAAATGCATCACTCCAGGCTATTCTTTTTTGTATGTATGAACTGTATTTATTTCATAGTAAATACAGAGATTGTTGGTTGGAAACAGATAGGAAGTGCTCCATGGATCTTACAGATACTCCAGGGACTTTATAAATGCATCGAATTCCCAGTTTTCTTATCATCTCCATCAAAGGATATGTGTGCCAGTGTAACAAGGATGAGTAATGATCAGCTGTTCGTCAGCAGAGACCTTTATTGGCCCATCTGTGAAGAGATGGCTCTGGAAGCAGATAGAATTTGTATTTTTAAGTTCTCCATAGTACAGCTAGAGGAGGAGAAAGCAGTTGTCAGCAGATGAAAAGTTAAAGATAAGCAGACAGAAAAATATAGGTGGAGCTCTGAAAGAAAAACTGGGTCACTGACAATACTGGGAAAGACTGGTAGGACAGATGGAATGAGATGGTTTAGCTTAGACATCCAGGGCTGCCTTTCTTGTTGCCACAGGTTGATGAGGAAACTTTGATGCCCCAGCCTCAGTTCTAGCTGGTTTTTATATCTGGATAACGTGATGTCAATGAACTTGGTTTTTAGCACTAGCTCAGTATTGCCAGAAACTCTGAATTCTAAATTCTAGTGAGCAGGACATACCAGCTCCAGATTGAAAGACTTCTTCATATATTCTTCCACATCCAGCATCATGTTTGGGAGCAGGTTACGTTATCTGTACCATACCTGCTTTCTCACAAGGAAATGGTTGACTTAATTAACCTTGCTGAAGTAATCATCAAGGGACAACATAAGCATGCATTGTCATTAATGTTTTAGTTAAGTATTTCCTCCAGACATACCATAACTCAGTACAAAATATGTTCCTGATTTTTGCATCTTTCAGTAATACCTTAGCCAAAGATGCACCACTGTTTGGGTTTCACATAGGCCCTTTGTTTCTCTATGTTTCTGAGCCAGGTAAATAGTGGATGTGGTGAGTGCTGTGAAAGCCCTGCCAACCTGCATTTTTAGTTTCAGAAGTGTTTTTGCCTGCACATTGTGATATTTTCAGTTCAGAGCTATAACATAATCACATAATCTCAGTGAATTACCACTCTTGCAATTCATTTAAATTATGCCACATTCATCAGTTACTGCTTTTAACAACACTGACATTATTTAAGTTGTAGTATAGATGGGCCCTGTGTGGAAGTAATAAGCTATTGTTATGTTGCTTGAAAGCAAAAATTTTGATTAGAGGAAGTCAGTAAAAATAAGAGTTAAACTTCCCACTGTAACTATAACTCTGTTCCTTAATGGCTTGCAGGAGGGAACGTGTTTCTTAGGCAAGGAACATGCATGCACAGTGCAGTCTAGTGCTGTGTAAGAGCTGTGTGAGCTAGATGCAGGCTTTATAGCAAACAAGTTAGTGCCTGCTGAGTGGTAGACCTAAGTTAACTTTTGCTATTCCATCTAATGCAAATTGTAAATAAAAGCTTAAAGGCACTTAACACATATTCTGACAATAGGGATATGTATAGAGTATTCACCCTGGATGAAATTACTAATGTGGTTAAAGAATGCACCCAGAGTACACATCTGCAGGGATGAGCAGCCACATTGCAGCTACTCACAGCAGCTCTGCACAATCCACCAACTGCAGACCTGTTACAAAGGGATAGGGTGGAGGGCCAGTTTTGACTGCTCATCCAGCGACTACAATGCATCCCTCTAACACAGAGCCTTTGTTCTTATCAGATACCTGGAAGAGCAGTCAATGATCTGTTCCTTGTTGCAGACAGGGAGTAGCATGCATGAGACCAAGCCCTGCAAGGGCATATGCTGTTGGCAATGCGTTGTGCTGTGCAGGTACTCTCATTTGGCACAAAAAGTGGTATGACGTGAAAAGGTAGCCATGTAATGTTCTGCAGTGCAGTGACTGCATGAGATAACTCTGCAGTCATGTGTGCTCACAGCAGCTAATCAGAGAATCATTAAGGTTGGAGGAGACCTCTTAAGATAATGAAGTCAAACTATCAACCCAGCATCACTGTGTCTCTTGGTATCTCTGCCAGAAGTTCCTGCTTTGCCAGTATTTGGCACTTTGTGCATTTCATGTGTTGTTCTCGTGTATCACCCCACCTTCAAGCCACAAAAGTACATGTAAAACTCTGATTTTAATGATGTCATCTCAGATTATGTATTTGTTCATTAACCTTGCAGTGCAGTGCCTTGACTGTATTACCTTTCAAGCAATAATGTACATCTTAATTCTGAGTTTCCTACTTATTATGGAAACAAACCATGTAGCAATTGTAGATATGTTCTCTTCTGTATGTGTCCAAGACTACTGCAGTATTTCTGGGTCAAGAGCAATTTGTCTATTCACACAGTAAACAGCAACCTATATTAGTAGCCTGAGTAGATTACTTGCTTAGTAACAGATCTACTCTTTGTAGATACATTTTTACTGAAAACATGGTATTGTTTTGAAATGCTAAACAGCACCTATTTGAAGGGCTGCAAAGATCCATTCATAAAAACATTTTTCCAGCTGACTGAGCTGTAGGTAACAGACTAGAAGTAAGCCCTAAAACTAATTCAGTTACTGTAAACCCAAAGGGCAGATTAAGATGTGGGGACATAAAAACAATGTGTTTGATTTTTAGACCATAGGTGAAGTAACAGCACAATGTACCTTCATCCTTTACTCCAAGATTTAGGAGGTATTATTGTGACTGTTCTTATCTCTCACAGATGAATAATAAGCTTATCTTGGCATTGATGCCCTTCAAGAGTAAGGCAGGGTGGAAGATAAAATGTCCCTTACATCACAGCCCTAATTAACCATACCCTGTGGATGCTGTGTGATTGACTCAGTTATGGCTCACTCTCAGCAACTATCTGTGTCTGTGTCCTGACCTCTGAAAGAAGATGTTTAAATTGTGGTTAAAAGGGAAAACTGCAGCAATACAAGCTTTGGATAGCATGCCATGCACACAAGGAAAAGGCAGTGCTCAGCAAGTTTGCTGACAATACCAAACTGGGAGGCTTGGCTGATACACCTGGAGGCTGTGCAGCCATTCAGTGAGACCTGGACAGACTGGAGAGCTGGGCAGAGAGGAACCTCATGAGGTTCAACAAGGATAAGTCTTGCATCTGGGAAGGAATAATAAATTGCACCAGTATGGGTTAGGAGAAGATCTGCTAGAGAGCAGCCCTGTGGAGAAGGAGATACTAAGTTATCCATGGGGCAGCAGTGTGCCCTGGTGGACAAGAGGGCCTATGGGATCCTGGGGGACATTAAGAGGAGTGTGTCCAGCAGATCAAGGGAAGTTCTCCTTCCCCTTTACTCTGCCCTAGTGAGACCTCACCTGGAATATTTAATCCAGTTTTGGGCTCCCCAGTTCAAGAGGTACAGGGATCTACTCAAGAGAGTCCAAAGGAGGGCTAGGAGGATGATTAAAGGACTGGAGCATGTGGCCTATGAGAAGAGGCTGAGAGACCTGGGGGTGTTTAGTCTGGAGAAGACTGAGAAGGGATTTAATAAATGTTTATAAAAATCTGAGGGCTGGGTGTCAAGAGGGAGGGGACAGGCTCTGCCCAGTTGCACCCTGTGATAGGACAAGGGACAATGGATATAAACTACAGCACAGGACGTTGCCCCTCAATGTGAGGAGGAACTTCTTCACTTCGAGGGTCACTGAGCACTGAAACAGGCTGCCCAGAGAAGTTGTGGAGTCTCCTTCTCTGCAGACTTTCAAGACTCATCTTGAATCTAGCAGCCTGCACTAGATTCTATGGTCCTGCTCTGGCAGGGGGTGCTGGACATGAGGTGCCTGAAATATCCAGAGGTGCCTTCCAACCCCTAACATCCAATGATCCTGTGATGAAGTGTTTAAAGGTTGAATAATAGGTAAGCTAAAATGGAGGAAGTATTGTGGAGGCAGAATCAAATAAATATCAGAATTCTATTTGGAGATTGTTTATACATAATTCCAGAGAAGCCCAAGAGTTGGTCCATACAAATGCATAGCCAAGGTTCTGGGACATAAGACACTTGGGACATTTAGCTAGGGCATTCAGGAACATTAACTCCTCCACATTACTCTTGATTCAGAATAAACATCTGGGAATTGAAACCAAAGTGTCTGCATGTTGTCTTTACCATGAATTTCAAAGCATTATGTTCTTGTAACATATGGTTTCTATGCCTGCAGGCCCTTGGAGGTGTCCCAGGAAGTCAGCCATTATTGCCTAGTGGGATGGACCCAACACGGCAGCAAGGTGAATGACATACTTCTTTGGAACATTCAGAAGTCCTCTATTCTCAGACTTGCTTCTTTTCTTTCTGTGTTTCAAAGTTCCCTGCAGCTTTTTAAACTTTTTGTTAATGAGTTGTTAAAGTGTTCTGTTCTGGGGGTTTGGGGTGGGGGTTGTTTTATGTTTTTTTAGAAGGTTCTTGTGTATTTTGTGGTTTCTAAAATGCCATCATTTATTTGCAGGACATCCAAACATGGGTGGGCCAATGCAGAGAATGACTCCTCCAAGAGGAATGGTTCCATTAGGACCCCAGGTACCTTCCAGAGAGAGACAGACATTTTTATTTGCCGATACTTACAATATATTACTCTGGCTTTCCATCGCTTGAAGATGGTTAGGACATGTTCTTCTAACCCCATTTTAGAATAAAATTTCTGTCTTAACAGAAATTAATTCTGAGTTGTAGCTCATCAGTGATTTAAATTAAGATTTTAAATTAAAAGAGGAATCTCTTAACTTGCTTATTTCACTGTCTGTCCTACAGGCAGTGTGTGTGTTGTAATCAAAAGCTGACATTTGTAAAGGAAACCAAGGATGGAGGAGTTGTTTCCTCATCTTCCCAAATTCTTTGATTTTGTTTTTTTAGGAGGAAAGCATTAATGCTTCTTATCAAGCAAATTCTTTGTACCAAAAGTACTTAAAAAAATTCTGTAAAGTTTTTCTTTCATCCACTACTGATGTAGATTTTTAGTGAGTGCCAGAGATATTTTAATGTAAAATGTGAAGTTGGTGTTATCATTTCTCCTCTTTATCAATCACAAGCATCTCTCTAGCATTGTTTTTGAGGAGAAAAGCAACCTTGGATTGTAAGAATCTGCCTTCTCTGTGGTGCTGACTTGGCCATAGTTCTTAATAGGCACTTTCTTCAAAAGTCTGAAAAGATGAATTGATATTTGTCAGTATTACATTTCATCAGCAAACTAAGGTAGAAAGCAAATGAACTCTGATGCATACCTGGAACTCGAATCCAAAAGATTGTTCTGTATCTAGCCAGCACTCTCACAGAGAGAAAATTTAGATGTTAGTGTTTTATACTGGCATTGCCAGTATTTTGTTTTACAGCATGCTTGTTGTGCCCACACTTTGCATTTTTACTTCCCCATTTCAGATAATCTCTCTAGTGACTTCTTTGTGCCTTGGAACAAGAACTGAATTTTAAATGACAAATTGCTTTACCTTTCAAATCAGTTCATGACTGCCTTTACCATTTTGGGTCTTCTTCATGGTAGAAACCAGTTCTGTAGTTCTACTGTAGATCTGCTATGTGACCAACAGATCATTATTCAATGCATTTGTTAATATTTTTGTTTTCTGCAGCATTGAAATATATTTACCACTTGCTTTTGGAGGTAGAAAGAGAAGCTTTACAATGCTGCCATATGAGATTGAGCTGATACTTTATGCAGCACCATTAGTCACACAGCAGTCGTGCCAATTTTCATTCCATTTTTGCTGTCTCTTAAAATCCAGTGTTTTTGCAAGGTTCTTACTTTGTGTGCTGAACATCCTCTTAAAATGGGGGGAAAATGTAGCTAATCTACATGAAATTTAAGTTCACAAACCAATCTTTTCTATAAATGGATTATCATCTATCTTTGTATCTGGCATTTAGGAGCTTGTCAGAATGTAGTTCTAACCCCAAATTTCATTAATCTTTCACACCTGCTTTTAATATCTTGCTGTAGTGCTGTAAAATTGACTTAGGTGTGCCTATAGTGGGAGGACCTGCTACCTTGCTGCACAGGCAGTCAACTAGAAAGACACTTTATAGGCTGATATAGAAATACTTAAAGCCACTATAGCATGAATATGCTGGAAACTTGGAGGAAAATTTACCTCAGCTTTGTGCTTGATGATTCTAAGTCATTGCAAATGAAGTAACATGAAGCAGAAAGCAGTGGATGGTTATAAATGCTCAGATCTGTGAAAAGCTCCCAAGAATTAGATTCAGCTGCAGTTGTGCTAGATGAATTGGTACTGTCTCCAATCTATGACCAGACCTACTCTCTGTCCTTCATATCTGCTGGTGATCCTCCTACATGCTCCCTTATGCTTTCTGGTCAATAAGTCATCTTAAATAGTTAAGAAAAAAAATAATCTTGGCTAATCTGTCTCTTTTTTGGCCATTTCTATGAAAAACGTAACAACCAGGTAAACTGGTGGTTGTGGTAACTTTGAGTAAAAAGCTGTAAGGAACAAAATGGGACATTAACTTCTGCAGAGAGCATGGCTGCAGCTGAGAGAACATATATATTGGCAACCTTAATGAAAGCTCTCTTATTTTAGGATGAAGGAGTACATTTGATTAGAATTAGCAGTAATGAGAGTTAAAAGTACATTTGATTAGGATTATTCCAGCCCTGCAGGATCCTGTAAAAATCTTTAACCTCAGTCCACACAAATAATTCCTGAAGTAAAATAAAAAGGGAAGATACCAGATAGGCAAAACAGGGGGGAATGGCTCAGCACTCCCCACATCAAGGTGGAGAAGTGAAGTAAACCAGATATGGAACTGCTGTTCTGTTACAGTCAGACTGTGTTTCTCTTCCAGATCCAGTAGTGCCTACTGGGTATGTTGCTGTTCCCAGCTCCTTTGACTACCTAGCAGTTACTACCCTAGAGTTCTGACAGAAGCCTTTTCACAGGCAGTATCACCTAGGGTAACCTAAGTTAAACAGGATATTTGAGTAAATCTGGTTGACATTTGCCAGAGCTTGCATACCAGTTGCTCTAACGGCTGCACATGAAAAGGCAGGAATGAATAGTGATTGACGACCAGCAGCTGTCGATACTACTATCTTCAGATGGTACTGTTGAGTCTGGAAGGGGACAGCTTTTGCAGCCTCTGCTTGTATTCTTGCAAACCAGCTATTGATAGGACACTTTCAGGATTCTTGACACAAAATTGAGGGTTTTATTGGCAGCAACAGAACCTCCTCTCCTAGTTATGGACAAGGTCTAGATCAGTTCTAGATAACTTACGTATCAGCCAAGGTATGAACAGTGCCAGACCCACACTTTGAACAGCACTGTTAGATTTCTCTCAAGTATTTGTGACTTCATACTTTTGTGAATCACACCAATATAAAGAACACCTGTAGGCCTGGGTCATGTCCTTTATTGTGTTTCAGTGTACTATGCATGATGGAGAGTGTATTAGTTTTGTTTTTGGAAAACAGACTGCTAAGAGTCCCCTCCCTCCTTCCAAAATGCACAGCTGTTCATTTTAGAGGATCTACTATTTTCCAGTCTTTTTAAATATCAGAAAAACGTAGCAGGATTAGCACAGATTAGGGAGCACATTATAACTGTCAGGTGAGATACACTGTTCTGCTTGAATTCTGCTCAGTAAAAACAGGTATAATTTAGTTTTTTTCATATGTAAATAATACAGTTAGCCTTTTGTCATAAAATCAGAGCATAAGCTCAGGTTTCATAGATCCTGGGCAATTGATTTGTTGGCACCACTATGACACTCATTGTTGTATTAAATGCTTCTCATATGAGTGACCATAGATTTGGTCACATTATTATTAGAAATTACTGATTAGAAGAGTAATGCAATGGTTATGGTGTATTTCCTCAAAGTGGTATCATATGATGTAATTTTATGCAAGCATTTTTTGAGATTTTAAGAAAAATAATTCTGTTTAAATTCCATGATTCAGAAATCTTAGAATTTTCACTCTGGTTTTCTGATTTTCAATGAGCTTCCATGGTATAAATGTTAAATATGTTATAAAATGGCCCCTGGCTGGCCATTGACTTGACCTCTATATGTATAAATAATTCTTCCTGAAGCAGTTGACATTTAAAGTATTCTATTTCTGTTGTTTGTAATTCTTTCTCCTTGGTTTTAACAATGTTAATTTTTTAAGTCAACAATGGAAACTCCTGAAAGATTGAATTACATTGGCCTATCCAGCCAGCAGTTACGTAGGGATATAATTAACTTGCTGTCCTTTCTTTCCCCCTCCTCTTTGGTTTTGTTTTTTTGTTTTGTGGTAGTCTGACCCTTGGTTATCATTGCAGAACTATGGAGGTGCAATGAGACCCCCACTGAATGCTTTAGGTGGCCCGGGGATGCCTGGAATGAACATGTAAGCACAATAATATAATCTTAAAATGTTTCCAAAAATTGTTATTTCATTGTTAAAGCAACATTTGGGATACATGAGACAAGGAGGACATGTTTTAATAAGTTACTTGCTTTGATAACTAGTAATTGCAATTAAAAAAAGTAAAGCCACAGCAATCTCTTTCCTTGTTGTGCATCTCTTACAGGCACCTTTGCTCTCCCTAAGAGTCTGTACAAATACTCAGTTTCTTTCACAGGTCAGAGTTCAAATGCTGGGAATATTTTGTCAGCACACTCATTGAAATATCCTTGTATGCATTGCTTTCTTAGCAGTCACATGGTTTACATGAACAGAGCAACTAATGGTTCTTGTCTTAAAAATAAAATAATTTTAGCAAAGTAAAAACTCTGCCTAGAACTATTTATTGAAAAGGACATACTTGAAAGAAGAACTGTGAATGATTCTCTCTGTTGCTGTTTTGATTTCCATAGCTACATTTATTTCCACACTAAACAGATAGAAGAGTATTAGAGATATGAGTGTAGGGTTTCTCTGTTTCTATGTACTTCAGGGATCATCAGATGGTGAAAGTGTCTGTAGTCTGAGTTCAGTTAAGCTGTTCTGATTTATTGCAGGCATGGATTTAATCACGGGAATGTAACACGCTTTTTATACCTGCAGACAACCTCTCTTTCTAAGTGTCTAGAAAAAATTCAGGTATAAAATTAATGTATCTGGAGTAGACTAGATTTAAGATGAAGAATTTAGCATAGTAAGTGGCCCAACCTGAGCAATCTTCACTTCAGATAAATCTTTTACTTACTTAGAGTTATTTACATGATTAACAAGCCTGGGGAGGAAAAAGAAGGTGCTCCTTATATTATTTTGATTTCTTTCTCAAAAGATTCACACATTTTAAGGAGCTGGTTTCCATAACATAATACAAACCACAGATTAGCAAGCTATTCCTGGATCCTACCTCTGTATTCCTACCTCTCCTGAAGTTAGTACATTTTTTTCATTACCAACATTTGGCAGACCCTGTTGTAGTCGCAGAAGGCAGCATGGTGTTCCAACCATCATGACAATCAAATGATTTTACAACCCAAAGCAGAGAACATGTTCTTTCCTTACTCCTTCTACACCTTTGCCTTTCAAGAATGAGTTTTCAGCAGATTGACACAGGGAACACAGTGCTTGTTACCATAATGTCATAGATACCCATTTTTACACAAAAAGTAAATGGGAGGTGCTCATTTTCCTAGCAAGTAGATTTACCAACCTGAACAAATAAAAGATGTATTGAGATAGGTAACACCCTCAAAAAACACCTAATCCATCCTATCCTTAATTTCCTCAGATTTGCAGACACACCTTGAATTCATTAATCAAATGAATGTAAAGTATCATAGACATCATATATTTAACTCTAGACAATTCTAGGAACCTTCCCAAGGGTATGCATTTCTTCTTCTTCTTCTTCTTCTTTTTTTAAATAAATTGGATGTAGAGAAGAAAATTGGATATTTGGAAATTCAGTGCAAGTGTAATAGAAGCACTACCAAGATTGTCCTAAGGAGCAGATTATAAGAAAGGCAGCTTTCCAAAATAAAATGTTGCAGAAGTATAACTGAGGACAGATGAGATATTTTGAGACTACTTTTCCATATAAATGAGAGTTTACATAGGAAAAATAAGAAAACAGGTTCCTGGAAAAAAGAATTCCTAGTCTGCCAGGAAAAGGAGAGATGGGCTGAAATACTAACATTTCCATATCGTAGCATTTAACAGTCCGTGTTGAGCCAGTAAGCACACAGAGATCATGGTCTTTTAATTCAGTGAAGTGGGAAGAGTATATTTTCCTTTCAGCTTGTTTGTACTCTTGAAGTGGACACCATGAATTGGAGTGAGATTCATGACCTTTGATACAATTTTCTGAGAAGAACAAAGTCTTTACTCCAGCTCAGATAAAAAGCAGCTCCATTACTTCCTGCCTGCCTATGTGAATAATTTTTATACTATCAAGCTAATTTCGTTTTTTCCTCTGTCAAATGGATCTACTGATCAAAAGTTGTATTTCCCTGACATCAGGTTTTTTTTCTAACTGCAGAGCTGCTGCTATCAATGTTTTCCTTACCAAGATCTTAGTGAAGACAACTTGTCTGTTCCAATTCCAGCATTCAGAGTTGAGCAGGGCAGCCAAGGATAACCTGTGGGCAATAGCAGTAGCTGGACCCAGCTTTGTTGAATGTGTATTTGGATTTTCCCTTGCAATTTATCTAAAGCATAGGGCTAAGAAATAACAGTCTAAATAATTTACTGCACTTAGAATTCTAGGAAACAAGATTACTATACATAAAGCTGTTGCCTTGTAGTAACATGTATTTGTCTTTACATGGCCATACTTTTTTCATACTTGAAAAATTTTCAGTGCTCCAGTCAGTGCTTTTTGGATTGTACTCTACAAAAGCATTTGCCATTTGAAGCCCAGCTTTTTTCCTTCTTGGAAAGCAGAAAAGGAACTTGTTTTGGTTAAGAACAGAATACCTGCCAATTACAATTTAATCTTTATTTGAATGAAAAAGTGGTCTTTATTGTCAAAAATGGTAACAGCTAGCTTGTATTTCAGTCCAGGAGCATGCAGTCCCCAAATACAGTACTGCTAAAGAATTGATTACTTTGTCATAACTAATGCCTATCAGACTACTGTTTGAAACAGCTGAAACATACCCTGTGTTCTCACACAAAATATTATTTTAGCTCTGAAGTTTTTTAAGTTGCTGTTTGGTGTAGCCATTTTTAGTGAGATTTTATTTCTTTGTGGAAAAAAATGCTGTCTTTTGAACAAAATTGAAGATTTCAGGGACCAGCATTACGTTTCACTGGCAGTTTTTAATAGCCTGTGTGACCTGTGGTGCTGTCTCAAGTGCTAAGAGTATCTCAGTGATGCCTGGGAAGAAAAAGAAAAAAGGGCAAATTTTTTTTGTGTTTTTGTGGGTTTTTTTAATTTACATTTAAAAACTTGCATCTAGATGTTTAATTTCTTGATTGCTTATATTTGCCCCTTGGGAAACCAAAATTTCAGGATTAATTTTTCCAACTGGTAAGATCAACACTATAGGACCAACTTTAAGCATAAAATTAGTCATAGTGATAGATACTTAACAGATTAACTGGTACATTCAGAATAACGTTTTATGACACTGTTGATGCTTCCAAAATAGACTATTAATAATGGTCAAAAAAAACCCTCCTTGCATTGCACAGGAAAAAAAATCCTGCAGGTAGCTTTTTTCTGTGTGTGATGTGTTTTATAAGATAACAGCATTTGGCTCCGCACAACCCATACGGCTTTCCAGCAGAATCTGCTACAGTGTTTACTAAGTCTATACTTAGAGCTGTCTGTGGCATTCAGTAAATCTGCAAATTCCAACAGCTTTTTAGATGAAAAGGTGAGCTTTCCAGTCTCCTAAACTTCCATGTTGCTGTGGCTTAACCCAGTCACATGTCTGTATCTCAGAGTAATCTGCAGTCTCGTCACAGCTATTTTCTGTTTGATGCTTTTTGCCAGATATATTTGTGTTACTTAATGTCACACTTTGGGGGGTGAAAATAGACTTCTTACAAGGTTTCCTGATTTCTCTGAAAAAGAGGATTCAAGAAATCATACAGCATACATAGGAAAAAAAAACACCATACCCAAAACAACATTTTGGAAAGAACAACCACAAAAAATCATTTAAAAAAAAGCACCTAATGTTTCTCCTTGTAATCATTAGCAGAGGAGAAACTTCTGAGTATGTGACCTGAGGATCATGAGAACTGTGAGTCACTTGTCTTGCTTTGCCACCTCTCCTCTCAATGAACAAGGCAAAAAAGACCCTCACCTATAGTCACTGTTTTCCAGACTTTCTTAAATAATGTCAGGGGAAATAAATTATCAGCTGATTTGCTTCAGTTGATAGTTTTAGCCAATTTCTTCATAGTTTCATCAATAATGTAATTTAAAATAAAAAAGGTTCAATATTAAATCTCTCAGGCAACATATCTACTTAATAGGTTTTTAGTTTTTCAAGATTTCAAAATGGATAGAAGACTTCCTCAAATCATTAATAAATCCTTCTTTCTTCTCTGTATTTAACTCACTCTCCCCTGTCTGCTGAGATGCAGTGGCTAATGTTGCTTTTCTAAAGCTAATGAGGCCAAAATGCCATTTTATATGCAAAAGTTTTGTCATCTGCTGTGCCTCTCAGTTGTCAGGGCCTTCTAGAAGTGATTTTTGTCTTATTTATAAATAGCCAAGAGTTCTTAATCGTCCCCAAAATAATTCTGGTTATCGAGATGTTAGGACTGTAAACATGGAGATTTTAGCTCCCATATGGCTTACTTCCCTCGGGACTGTTAAAAGACAAAGCCTAAAAAACAAGCTTTTTTTCTGAGCTCAGCTAAGAGTGGGAACCCTAAAATATCAGCAGGAGTTGAGAAAAAAACATGATCAATTTCTATATTTTTTCTTTTCTGCCTTTCCCCATTACTTTGTTTTTTTTAGCTACACCTCGGATGTCAGACCTTAATACTAGCCAGGTCTTCTTTCTGTGAGAACAGTCTTGTCCCTCTTGCTTGGGAGCTGCCACTTAATCAAGTGTACACCACTTCCATTTGGGCCAAGTGTAATAAGAGCATGTGAAAGGTTTTAAATTTCCATTTTGCCTCCTTTGTGATAAATTTCATGTTTCTGTGACTTCAGTGGGAATAATGTAGCCTTAGTCAAGTAGCAGACTCTTTAGATACGTATCTAAATGTGTTTAAGGTGTATGTATAACCCATCATGTTTTCAATTTTTAATACAATATTTTATTATTGTTATTATCACCACCATCAGATACAGGTTGTAGTAACATGTTTTCTGTGGGTTTTTCTTTTAAAAAGTATGTTTCCCCCAAACATTTGACAGGTACCAGCATTGCTTTCACTGGTGAAATCCTGCTATACCCGCAGAATGCTAGATTCATAATAAATGCATTCATCCTCAGTTCTTCAGGAAGGTATTTAATTATGTAAGCAAGAGTACTGTTCCTGTGCTTCCTCAAAATATTTTCAGGTTAGCAGAGCATACGAGGATGAACACTCCTTATAAGAACTTATATAATTTGGGAACGCTTTTATTTTACTCTTTATGAAACTGCTGTGCCACCTTACATCGTGCACCTATGTAACACAGAGCTGAAGGGAGGAAAGCACTCGAGGAAACATGGATTTTCTATGTCTTTCAAATTGTTCCACTGGGAATATAAAAAGGGAATGTCTTCCACTTCCTAAATTTGCAAGTGTTTATGACCATACAGAACTGTGTCATCTCCACTGTAGCCTCTGGCAGTGTGGCTGCTGAGGAAGGATTCTGACAGGTCCTGTCCTGAAGAGCACACAAGTACCAGAAATGAAGAGTCTTGCATGTGAGGGGCAGGGTTGCAATAATAAATAAATTGCCTTTAATCAGCTCATAAACTGATTAAATGATGATGGTAGTGCAATGATGAGACTTTTGCTATGGCATTATATCTGAGTTGTGGTTTATTATCTAATTTAATTTTAAAAAGGCTATCTGTCCTTACTCTGGAAACAGACTGTTTTGATTTTCTTCCTCAAAACTGGTCAGAAAAATAGGATTGTTCTATATCTTATCTTTTGTCTTCTGTTGCAGGGGTCCTGGGGGTGGTAGACCATGGCCAAATCCAACCAATGCCAATTCTGTAAGTAGTAAATATTTAAAATATACTAGATGTCATCTTAAACTTAGAGAGGTATTTCTCATTAATACACAAGGAAAGAAAAATTCTCTTCATTCAACAAGGACAATACTTCATGCTTTTTATTTTTCCCCATAACCCTAACATAGATCAGAATGAGAAGCAGATCTGAACAGATAGCTCATTGACCTGCATATATCTGGCTCTGCATCTTCACATCAGTTATAGCACTTCCATAACACAAGGTTATTCTGGGGTATATTTAAAATGCATTTTAGCCTCTGTTAGTGCAAGTTAGATGAATTAGGTCAACACTGTCTGGTCAGCAAGCTCTAGAGAAATCACAGCTTGTTAAGTTACAGCTTAATGTGTGCTCACATATTTTACATACTAAAGCACGTTTGGTGCTCTTAACTACTGGAGTCACAGAGCAATTGCTTGTGAGACATCAGCAGATTTTAATGTTTTTTGTAAAAACTAGTGCACTGTATTGAATTTCATTGCAACAACCACAAAACAAGATAGTCTAATAGCAGCTTGAAGGAAGAGGAAGTCAGTGAGGCAATCTCCTATGTCTGGCATGTCTTCAGAAAACACAAAGGTAAAGTTTTCATTCAGTGATCATTTATCATTAGTATAAAAACATGTCACTTTTTAACACAGGTAAGATGGGTCTGGCTTAACAGACTAACCTGATTCTTTCTGTTATTCTCACTTAGTTTTTTTCAGTTCTACTTAGGACAGCTGGGGAAAAAAAAGAGCAGAAACTCTTTTTCAAATTTTCTTTTCTATGTACTCAACTGAAGTGGATGTTAGGGTATTTTTCAGCTAGTAGCTGAAATATTTTCATTCTGTGAAATTATAATAGAGAAGTCCAGTTACAGATGTACTTATAAAAATGAGTTGGCTGACAAGTCGTCTACAGTCTTGTAGAAGACATCTCTGAATATCCTCTGTAACAAATATCTCAATTTGATTTATAATGAAAACAGAATTTGCTCCTTAACCAAAAAAAAAAAAAGGCATAAGGCAAATAAATAAATAAAATTAGTATCTTAGAATCATAGAATTGTAGAATCCTTGAAGTTGGAAAAGACCTCTAAGAGCATCAAGTCCAACTGTCAACCCGACACCACCATGCTCACTACACCATGTCCTGAAGCACTGTGTCCTTTAGGGAGTTCCTTTTTCTTTTATGACCAAGATTTTAGACAAGTTTGAGTCATATAAGAAAATAAAAATTCAGTCCATGCTTGGGATGGCTCTGCATTCTTACTGACTTAAATGCCAGTACATCCTACTTAAGTTGTAAAGCTTATAAAGCATATTACATTAGTAATGTTATAGCTTCAGCTTTTACTATGGACCACAGAGTTTTACAGACCTTATTTTGGCTCCTGCAATAAGAATAACAACAAGTATTACTCTTGTAGTAGATAAAAGACCTGGATTGGTATTAGATCTTGTAACCAAATACCTTTAAAAAGTCATGCCAGCTGTTAAAAATGCATACCTCACTCATTATGAAACAATGGAGAGCAGGTATCAGAACTCAGCCTACAGATATTTAAATGTGTAAATAATCTTCTTCACAATAATTTCATCAGAGTGCCTACCAGGACACAGTAATCTTAAACAGAAACATTTTTATTTGAAATACTGGGTATTAGATATGATTTGTGCCTGTAGTGCTCATTTTCAACCTGAATGTGTGTACAAGCTGCTGAAGAGATGCTTGCTTTGACAAAATCAGCATTTTCCCATAGTCCTTAACCATGTCTTTGAAATAAATTAAACAAATAACTGTTAACCTACAGCTGTACATAAATATATGTATGGACTCCATCTCACTGCAGTGGAAATTACTGTTTTGTTTCTGTTGAAATTGCAGATACCTTATTCTTCAGCATCTCCTGGGAACTATGTAGTAAGTACACTTGTGTGTGTGTTTGCTTATTAGAATAGATGTTACATTTTATTTAGGAAAAGAAATAGCTGTCCAGATGTTAAGAAGAACCCTTGTGTATTGGTTGAGAACCGAACATCTGATCTGCTCTTAGGTTTTTTTTCTGCCATCTCTGGTGCATATGTTGATGTTCATTACTGGAGTCATTATCAGTCTGGTCAAAATTGCCCTGAGTGCTGTTTTATTTCAGCCAACATTTATATAACCAACACAACTTACTGTCTTTCAATAATAAAGGACAAAAAAACCCAAACCACAAACAACCCAGCTTTCTTGGTAACATGATATCATGTATGCATTTATTAACTACTTCTGAAAGTAAAGCACTGGAAGAGTTAGAACAAGCTTTTATCTCCTCAAGGATATACAAAAGCATTTTAAGGGAAATTTTTATTCATTTAATTGCTTTCTAAAGGCTTGAAAACTCCTTTTTTTGTTTGGTTTGTGTTCTCCATAGTCTGATATGTCTTAATTTCACAGGTGTTGTGTTTAATTTATTATGGATTAGTTGGTGTCATTGTTTTTTTTAGTTTGTACTTTAGAATTAAATAGTTAATTTTTAATTTATTTTTATTTTAAATGCCAAACATAAAATGCTAACCCCCTCTCTGGAGTTTAACAAACAGCCTTTATCTATCAACAGACTGGTTTTTGTTGGCGTGTATACTGCTTGTTTTTATCTCTATCCCAAGAAATTAACTTTGTTTATCCTTTTAGGCCCTTTATTGTTGTTGTTACTGCTGTACATGGATTATTTGTACTTTCAATGTACCCAGCTAAGGGATATTTTTCTATTTGTTTTTATCACATGCTTAGTACTGGTGTCACAGTGTAATGAGGGAGAGTTATATATATGTGTGTGTCTATATATATGCATATATACATACACACACATATATATGTATAAGATTCAAAATTTCTATTGGTTGGTCAGGTTTCAGCAGACTTCTCTTTTGATATTTCATGTTTTGTCACCTACAATTAGAAAACTACAGAGCATTAGCTTCAAACAGCATAAAACCTGAATCTGTTTTAGAATGTGGAAATCTCCAGTTCTTCACCATAAGGACAATATGTCACCAGTAGTGATTTTCATGTCTGTGCTGCTTATAGGTTTCTCTTGCTTTTAGTCTTACTAAGAGACATGGTCTTGAAGAGCTAAAGCTGAAGGAGGAGTTCAAAGATTAGCTTATTTTGTTTAGACAAAAGCAGTTTATTTTGTCCTGTGCTTAGACAATCAGCTGTGAAAAAGGTTATGTCTCTCTTAAGTATCGACAACTCTGGTACTCATTTAGCCACATTTAGTGGAAACAGTCCAAATCTGTTGGGAAGAGGCTTTCTGGTTTTGCCCTAGACATTAGTGATCAGTTATTGCTGCAGATTTTGAAGACTTTTTGGGAATATTTGACTTCATATTTTAATTTTATGAGAAGTCCTGAGAAAGCAGAAAAGAAGGTGCTACAGGGAATTACATCTTAAAATGCAAACCTAAGGAAAATGCAAGTTGTAGTAGCAGACTCTGTGGATGTACCAGGTCAGCTGGCATATACAATTTGAACAAAAGAGGGTTTCACCATATTTCATATAGACAGAGGAAGAGAAAGAGTCACTCTTTCAGAGACAATGATAAGGCTGGTGCTGGAATGTTACTTCTAATTGGCAGCGTTGAAGGGAAATCAAGAGATAGGCAAAGATGCAAGAATGAAACAAACAAAAGATTGAAGTATTGGAGGAAATGCCTGAGCCTCTGTGAATCCAGCTGTGCTACTGGAAAACATTGCTGCCTGTTTCCTTGTCCTCACTCTTCTGCTGAAGGTTACAACTCCTTCAGGTCTGCCACTGGAGTTCCTTAAATTAGTGACCCTGTTTATCCAAAACAACTGAGGTTGATTGAAATATTTAAAGAACACAGTCCTTGTTGAAGCATTTCATCCAACCCAGAATAGGTGGAGGGACACTCGGAGGGAACTCCAAGTGGAGCTGAGGCTACCACTACCAGCAGATAGTGGTGGAGCAGCAGGGGTGGGCCAGGAGTTGAAATCTTTTGCAAGTATAAATGCTTGCACAATGCATGTGTTATCTGATGCCTGCTTCAGAAAGGCTCACTGCATTTTGGAAAAGGAATGCATGAACTCCAGCCATACAAAGGTCAGTAGCTTCCAAGACAGCTAGCATTTGGGAGAGTTGTGGTCTGGAGAGCTGTGAAACCAGTTGGTACACCTCAGGATATGTGATCTGGAGCCTCATGCTTTGAGAGTTTGATCTGGTTAGTTTATCAGAGAGTTTTTGAGAAATAAGTCCCTTACACAATGCATTCTCAAAGTGAAAACAGTTGATATCAAGAAGCTTTCTAAGAGAAGGAAGCATACAAGCATTGAGAGTAAATGCAAACTTAAAATCTGATGCAAAACTTGGTAGTGAAGATAAGTAACTTTTCTAACTAATGAGTAATTTTTACACTTTATGTGATGCTAAAAATATAGAAAAATCTAAAAAACTCCAGTGAGCTTAGTGCACAGATACATGGATAAAGTCAGTCTGTAATGCACACAGAGTCATTTATATAATCCAAAGGTCACTTTGAATTTGGAGCCTGTATCTCTGCAGCAGCAATGGTGGAAGTTCTGGGCTGCACAGGCCTTTCAAACAGTTTGGGCAAGCCTGATTCCAACAGACTAATTTCTGATTCACTTGTAATTTGGGAGGGGGAAAAAAAGCTATGTGGTAGTATGAAAATGAACTTTTGACTGTGCCTTGATTTTTATAAGCTGATCCCTGGGTTTCATGGTGGAGCAAGCCTTTGTTCTTAGTGTGATTTACACACAGTAGTTGGTGACCTTGCTTAGGTCACAAGCAAGGGGAAGGGCAAGATGAAGAGCTGCTAGGTGGGTGTTACACATAAGGGCATAGAGGTATATGTATATTGACTGACTGCAGGGATGCTGCTGCTTTTGGGTGGAAGATTTCTGTTTTCTTTCACAATGACTGTGGATGTATCCCTCTGGAAGTATTTCACTTGTACAATCTTGCTGAGGAGTGTTACCAGTCAGGAAGCCGATACATTTCGGGGTTTGTCTGAGAATAATGTTTGCTCCTGTATCATTGCTAAATGATATGTTCAGTAGGCCATGCAGCAACAGTGTCTGTGGTTTTTAAATCCAAAACTTCTCTGCCTGCTTCCAAAATACCTCAATGAATTATAGCAAATCTCAGCAGTGGCCTTGTAAGCAGAAAGGAACAGCAGCACCTCTATATTCAGTGCCACTGAAAAAATACTGTGGGGCAGCAAAACTGCTATTTTAAAATAAACAAAAGAGATAAAAATATAATAGTCATATGGCAATTAAAATATTCATCTGTTCCTAGCAATCTGTGTATTGTTTGTTATGGAAAGTCAATGCTTACTGACTTTCATTGATGCAGACAGTAGGAAGCCAGAAGTTGCAGTTCTGTTCTTCCTAAACAATTGGTATGTTTAGAATAAAAGTCCTGGATAAATTCTTAACCTTCAGAAAAAGTGTTTAACAACCAGAGCAGTTTGTGTGCAGTTCCTAGACATAAACAGATTTGTAACACAGAAATACCTGAAAAAGAAAATAAATGTTCCATGATTCATGGGGTTTTGTCGTTGTTGTTGTTTTTAATCTTTGATTTAGCAGTCTAGGCAAATGATATGACTCTGCTCAATATTATCCTGACCTTTTAAATCTATTTGTCATTAATTTGGGAAGAACTGGGTTTGGGTTTTTTTAAATTCTAGGATATTATACAAACAGAATAAGATGCCTATGGCATTGAGATACAAAGTCTACCTGAAAAAGAAAGCCTTCTTAACATAATTAGGCTCTTCTGTCCCCATAGGACATCCCTTTGTTTTGTGCTTAGCAAACATTGTTTACTGTGAATAAAAGAGAACTGAAAAAACAGTGGTAATAAAAGTAGGTTCAAGGAATTAAATATAATTGTCTCAGGCCCTGCTCCAAGCATTTCTCTTGTCTGACTCACAGCATGACACAGAGTTAGTGACTAATGGATATTCCTGGGTCTGTATACCTCCGTGCATCAGAAGTCTGTGCCAGAGCTTGCTGACCAATTGCCTTGTCTGAATCAGTGATGAGCTCTTTTGCTATGTTATCATAAAATGTGCTCACCAGAGTAACTCATGACATTCGTGGTGCCTTGTTTTGCTATTTGTATTGTGTTCATTTTTCATTGTGGTGGTTTTTTTTTTCCTTTGATGCTAACTGACATTTTCTACTTTCTCTAGGGTCCTCCAGGAGGTGGAGGCCCACCAGGAACACCCATCATGCCTAGTCCTGCAGGTATTGAAATCACTTGGAAACAATAAAAGACAATTATAAGTGATGTTAAGAAGCACAGAAATTATTTTTCAGTGTCTGATTTTCATAAGGAATCAGATGATGATAAATTACTAGGTTTATACTTGCTGTATCAGGCTTTTTCCTGTGCTTGCACTCTCTCTTCCTGCTATGTGCAGAGATAGGAAGCATTTTATCTCTACGGTTAAGGGCAATCCATTTCTCTGGCTTATGTGCCCATCTTTTCTTGCACAATTTCAGTAACAGCACATTGAATGATAGGAGGCACAGTCTTTATTTGCTTTTGTTAGTGTTCTTCAGGACAATTCCACTAGTTTGGAAATAGGAGATCTCAGAATCTGGAGAAACTCCTTGTAGTATCCTGTGGGAAAGACCTGACCGACATCATGCAGCAATGTCATCTGACTGACAGAAAGTCATGCTGGACAGGTTGCTAGCCTCTCTCTTTCAATGGAAGATGAAGGCTCCAGAGGAGTCATTGTCATGTCATACCAGTGATCTGTTCACAGAACTTCAAGTAACATGGTCTGTGTCTTGCAACTTGGATCACATGGAGACCTTAGCTGTGTGCAAAAGATTGGCCACATTCCTAGTAAGATTTGAGGAAATGAGAATGGGAGGATTCAACATGTTTGGCTACCTTCTCTAGGCTTAAAGAGGTTCAACTAGATGTGTTTCCTTCCACTGATGTTCTTCAAAGACTGTAATACAAAAGTGGAACTGCAGGATGCTGTGCTCTCCCACAGACATAATCAGAAATCTGCTAAAATGAAGCTAATGACATTTTGTGTAACCCGATGTTGAATGGCTACTCCTTTCAGCAAATACCTGCCTTTGAAACTCACTTTCACCAGCTAAGAGGGACCCATTCACCTCAGTTACAGCATCCTCAGTCCTTATGTCCTGAAACATGTTCTTGCTGTCCTCTACAGCACAAGAGGGTAGGGAAGTTCCCTAACTGACCATGAAAACTTTCACCAATGTAAGATCTTCGTTAAACACAATTCTGAAGTTTTGGAAAAAAAACCAAAACCAGCAAACAACCTAAGATAAAACATAGGGCTTCCTTATTAATATAATTAGTGAAAAAGATAATTAGTGCAAAATGGCATTTAAAAGTTAGAGTCTTTTTTAATATAAACCAAAGGTATGGACAGCCTGCACTTGAAAAATAGTCAGCACTGCTGTTATGGCACATGTTGGGCTGTCCGTGTGCAGCTCAAGTGAAGCTTCTGCTGGCAGCTGTTCCCATTTTCAGTTAGAGACTCAAAGATGTTCTGAGGCTTTCTCTTCCAAAGAATGAAAACATACAGAAATTGGACACCTGAGAATTTTGCAAAGTTGTTTACTTGCCTGTGTGCACCAGCTCTGAGGGTTCCTGTGTACCAACCATCCTGTATGTATTTTCACATGAGCTAGCCTAACATGGGGAGAGCCAGAGCCATGTCTTACAGAAGGATCTGCTGGTTTTGCCGACCTTACTGAATGTTAAAACCAACTTGTTATATGCTAATTTCACTTTGCTAACTTCAGGCTGAAAGCTTTTGTTGCCCCTATTCCTTAAACAGCATGTTTTTAGTGTTCTAGCAATACACAGTGCTGTGTATGCAACGGAATTGTTTATTTACCAATTGATGCTTAGAAAACTGTATCAGGAAGATTAAGGAACAGACAAAAATCTTGATCTTAACTTCCCAGTGTACCTACAAATCCATTCTTGCAGGAGGTCAGGCCACATTCTCAGTTCCAACATGTTCCAGTGGTAGTGATTTTCTTGCTTTCACTGCTTCTGACTCAGAAGTCTCCCATTACCTTGTCTTGGAAAAGGAATTCATAGCTCAGCAGTGGGTTTTGTGTGTTTTATTAACCTCAAAACTCTGGTTCAAAGAGGCAGAACGGCCTTTTGGAGAGTCTCTGTACAGAGAACGAAGCTATTCTTTATTCTGTTTGCAGATGCTATAGAGGTATTGATTCTCGAAAGCTGCCTGTTTTTTTTAAATCATACTGTCCCCTTAGGGATGTATTTAGACTTCTCTTTGGCTATTCTCCTCCTAATAAACCTTTTCATTACATGGCCTATGTCCTGTCAAGTTCCCTTGGGAAAGGCTTTTGCCTGATTTGTCTACTCTCTGCTGCATTTTTTGCATTCTCTTTCATACTAACATTGATGAAACGCATTAAGACTTTCATGTGTGTTAGCAGTGAGGATAAGCTGGAGATCAGACTGAATCATTTATGTCTACTAATGATTCTTAGGCTTTGGTTTCTTAAGTTCAACCCAGAAGAGTTATCCGAATTGACTCGTGGATTTCAACTCTGGCGGTGCTCCACCAGGAAGTTCATGTGCATTGACTGAAGGGAAAGAGCTGAGATGCAATACAGCTGTGTTAATATTCTGGGAGAATTTATTAGCTTAGCAACCATGCTGTGCAAGGATGCTTTTGCTGATTTTGAACTCAGGTGTTTTTTTGAAGCATTGCACCACACTGTAGCATGAGGATACATCAGCTAAAGATGTCCTTACAGTTAGTATCTTTGCACAATGTTCCACTCAACAGTTAGGTACATCCAAAATCAAATTGACTGACAGGGATGAGGGGAAAAAAATTATGTGGTATACTAACTTGCCATCTGTATAATGAGAACCTATTTATCATTTATTACAGATGAAAAACAACTACAGGAAGTATTCTGTTTTATAGAGAATATTGAAGATCAGTGAAGTAATTTGGAACTCCAGGAAAAAGGGTTTATGGAATTAAATAATTACAGATACTTGGTGATTTATAAACCTTTTAACAGTCATGCATAAAACTGGAGACTAGAAGTAGTCACTTAGGGACCATTGCAATTATTTCTTTTCATAGCTCTGTTGTATGGTAGCAATAGACAGAAAGGGGATGAACTCTTCCATTATATTGCCACTGTGTATCAGTGATTCAGGCACAGAAACAATACGAACAAAATGACAGGAAACATATTAGGTGAGTAGTTTTATTTAAAGGTATATATTAGCACTTACAGTAATCTTTTATTACAGATTCAACCAACTCTGGAGACAACATGTACACTTTAATGAATGCAGTACCACCTGGACCCAACAGACCTAATGTAAATATGAACCTAGTTATATATTTCTCTGAATTCCACAGCCTTTTACTAATCCAAACTCTACATCGCCATCACATATCATTTTATGGGTAACACTTAAGTTGCTTTCCTCCCACCACGTGCTTTTTGATGTTGCCCAAATCAGTCATGTTAACACATGGAAAACAATGATTGGAACATCCTCATCTACGTGGAAAAGACCTTAAAAGCTTCTGCATGTGAATCATGGGGACAACTTGGTTTATCACACAGTAGTGGAACAGACTTCTGTGTGATAGGGCGTCATCCTAGGAGCTGCCACTAAGCATTAGTTCCTGCAGGATTCAAAATCTTTGTATATAAAAGTATCTATCCTTAAAAGAGGAGGAGAAAATTGCTGAAAGTGACCCAGTATTATGTTGCCCTGCCATTCTGTTGAAAAATCATCGAATTAACACCTCTGAGAAGAAACAAACTTCCTGTTTATATAAATGAAACCTATTGATTTAAGTGTTTGCCTAATGAGCTATTGAACATTTTTGCTTAACTTTCAGCAGATAAAAATCTAAGTTCTTGGAAAGAACTTGTTTCTTCTCTGATCCTCCTCTGTGCCTGTAGTTTTATTTGCATATCTGCTTACAACCATGTGGGGTTTTTTTAATGACAATTCATACTATGGGCCAGTAGAACTTAAAAATACAAATATTTAGATATTGCTAAACCATTATGCAGTGAATTTTAGATTTTTTTCTGTAATGTTAATGGCTTTAAGATTTGGAGAGGCCTGTATTTAAGTTTAATAAGCTGAAATTGTTCAGAAACTGCTCCTGCTGTAGAGGCCAGTATGGAAAAAGTGGGGCTTGCAAGCTGTTAATGAGTCACTCAGTGAAAAGACCTGTGAAGTTCCTTCTAACTTCAGTGGCAGCAGAGCTAGGTCATCACTAGCAGAGTCATGCACAATGTGTTAAAGTAAATAACAAATTATTCCTAAGATAAACTCCAGTCAACAGAGGTGAGAGTTTCCAAAAATCACAAAGTAGCACTGGAAAAAGTGAACAAAAGCAGTTGATGTTTTTTCAGTCTTCACATGAAAGAGTTTCACTTGCCTTAGATGTTTGAAGCTGGGATTGTCCATTTTTCCTTTATAATTTTTTTCTCCTTTGAGGAGTATTTTCTTCTTACTAAATTATCTATAAAAAATGTTCAGTGATGCTATTTTTAAATGTTTGATCCTTTTGTAGTTTCCCATGGGGCCAGGGTCGGATGGACCTATGAGTGGACTGGGTGGAATGGATTCACATCATATGAATGGATCATTAGGTAATGATACTGAATGTTAAAAACATTGTGTGTTTCTCATGACTGGTGCCATTTTCTATAATAAGTTCCCTCTCCCCATCTTTTTTAAACCAAAAAAAGATGTATATGCATAAAAAGCAGTATTAAAATACTTTTCAAGCATATGAGACATATGGCATACATCATGCACCTCTGGAATTAAAATACCATGTAAGAAGAGTGTAGTTCCAATCCAGCTAATGAAAACCAATCTAAAAACATGCCATCACAGTAGTGCAAAGGTGAAGACTTAAGAACTATTTTTATTTACCTCTCTTCCTCTTTGGAAGCGTTGGGAAGGTGTCATTGTTGCATGCTGGTACACGTTCTTACTAATTACCTGTAAGTAATTTATAACATTTTTTTGATGTATGCATTAAGCTGGTTTTATTCCAAAATCTTGATATGCTCATTTGTTCTATACTTAGCCATATGTCTGTTAAGTGTGTTATTAATACATCCCCATTAACAGCTTCAGAGCAGTGCTGATTTGAATGCACGCAAAAGAAGATGTATTCCTGTTGGTGCATGCAGAGGGAGAAGGAGTAGTGTAGTGCTTGTCTTTGGGCACTTTTTGAAGGGCTTGTCTGTAGTGGAGAACCCTTACATAACTGCAAAACATACACTGCTTCATCTCATGACTGTTCTGGCAAAGTCTTCACTTCTGCTCTTTTCTGAAAGCATGACAGACACTTGAAAGGGATTTAAGAAACAAGCCACAGCTAAATAAATTGTTTTTATACCTTCCTCTTCCATACCCTCAAGTAAATAAATACCTTTGTTTTATTTCTGCCAATGCCCTAACATCAGGGCAGTAGCTGGGAATGCAGTTCTTGTGCTGTATTCAGAATGTTGGTCATGCAGACAGCAATGCAGGGGGAATCGTGGGCTGCAAAAACTTCAGATGTCTTTGTTCTTCTATCTCTTGGCCCATCATCAAGGTTCTCTTTTACATTTGGAAGCTGGCCTGATGCCCGCAAGGAGCACCAGCAACAATGCAAAGTGGTGTTTCTGTACTGGGGGAAGTTCAAGCAAGCTAGATACAGGTCAGGCAGGCAGAAGTGAAGCTGTCAGTGTTCCCTTTGTTTATATCCTCAAAGAAAAGCTCCATCACCTTCCCAGCACAGGCACAAATCAACCTAAACACTATGCCATTTAAGACACAGAATCACAGAAAACATCTATTTGGAAGAGTCCTCAAAGATCAACCAGTCCAGCCCTTAACCCAGCACTGAAAGGTCAACACTAAACCATGTCCCTGAGCACTAGGTCCACATGCTGCTTGAACACACCCAGTGACAGTGATTCCACCATTCCCCTGGGTAGACCATTCCAATGTCTTATAACCCTCTCTGTGAAGAAGTATTTCCCAATATCCAGCCTGAACATCCCCTGGTGCAGCTTGAAACTATTTCCTCTGGTCCTGTTACTTGACACCAAGGCAGAGAGGCTTCACCCACCTCACTCCAATCTCTCTTCAAGTAATTGTAGAGAGCAATGAGGTCTGCCCTCAGCCTCCTCCTCAGACTGAACAACCCCAGCTCCCTCAGATGCTCCTCACAGGCCATGTACTCCAGGCCCTTCAGTGTCTCTCACTGCCCTTCTCTAGACATACTCCAGCAACTCAATGTCCCTCTTGTAGTGAGGGATGCAAAACTGGACACAATACTTGAGGTGTGGCCTCACCAGTGCTGAGTACAGAGGGATGATCCCCTCCCTGTTCCTGCTGGCCACTGTGTGTCTAATATAAGCCAGGATGCCATTGGGTTTCTTGGCCACCTGTGCACACTGCTGACTCCTATTCAGTCAACTGTCAACCGAAACCCCCAGGTCCCTCTCTGAGTGACAGCTTTCCAGCCTCCCATCCCCAAGCCTGTAGCTTACCGTGAGGTTGTTGTGACCCAGGTGCACAGATGGGCAGAATCCAAGGGCATGAGATTGAACACATCCAAGTGCCGGGTTCTGCACATTGGCCACAACAACCCCATGCAGTGCTACAGGCTGGGGTCAGAGTGGTTGGAGAGCGGCCAGGCAGAGAGGGACCTGGGGGTGCTGGTCGATGGTAGGCTGAACATGAGCCTGCAGTGTGCCCAGGCTGCCAAGAGGGCCAATAGCATCCTGGCCTGCATTAGGAACATGTGGCCAGCAGGAGCAGGGAGGTAATTCTGCCCCTGTACACTGCACTGGTTAGGCCACACCTTGAGTCCTGTGTCCGTTCTGGGCCCCTCAGTTTAGGAAGGATGTTGACTTGCTGGAACGTGTCCAGAGAAGGGCAACAAAGTTGGTGAGGGGTTTGGAAGACAAGCCCTATGAGGAGAGGCTGAGGGAACTGGGGTTGCTTAGCCTGGAGAAGAGGAGACTGAGGGGTGACCTTCTTGCTCTCTACAACTGCCTGAAGGGAGGTTGTAGACCAGTGGGGGCTGGTCTCTTCTCCCAGGTAACCAGCACCAGAACAAGAGGACACAGTCCAGTCTCAAGCTGTGCCAGGGGAGGTTCAGACTGGATACTGGGAGGAAATTCTTCACAGAGGGAGTGATAGCCCATTGGAATGGACTGCCCGGGGAGGTGGTGGAGTCACCATCATTGGAGGTGTTCAGGAGGAGACTTGATGGGTTGCTTGGTGCCATGGTTTAGTTGATTAGATGGTGTGGATGATAGGTTGGACGCGATGATCTTGAAGGTCTCTTCCAACCTGGTCTATTCTATTCTCTTCTATTCTGTTCACTTGGCCTTGTTGAACTTCATGCAATCAACCTTGGTCCATCCATCTAACCTGTTCAGATGCCATATCCTCCAGTAGATCAACACAGCCACCCAGCTTGGTGTCATCTGCAAACTTACTGAGGGTGCATTCAATCCCCTCATCCAAATTGTTGATAAAGATAATAAAGAGACCACGCCCCAGTACTGAACCTTCAGGGACACTGCTAGTGTCTGGGAGCCAGCCAGACTTAACTCCATTCACCACCACTCTTTGGGCCTGGCTGTCCAGCCCGTTTTTAATCCAGTGTAGTGTGCACTTTGCCAGGCCTTGTCCTGTGACTTTCTGAAGGAAAATGTTGTCCATACTACTGTGGGAGGTGGACATCTCGTAGCTGAAAAGTTGGGAGGCTGTGAGGCAGAAATTAGATAAGACAAAGGGAGAAATTTGCAGAGGCTGTGACAAGATGGCAAAAAAACTAAGCCGTCAAACCTCATTTAGCAGAACAATTAAAATTCAGCAGTAGGCATCTATCTCCTAATAGAATTACCTTCTTTTCTAGGAAATCATGTCCCTGAAATTCCTAGATTACTTTGCATGAGGACACCTCGTGATTTTTCAGCCATTCTTTACATATTACAGTCCAAAAATGGATTGTTGCTTTAATTAATAATGATGCACATTGCAGCCAAATAAATTAAAAGCTGTGTAAAAGTTAATCACATCTTCTTCTGTCACTTTCTATAGCCTCAGCATTACTTTTTAGCTAAAAAAAAGAAGGATTTTGCACATACCTAGCATTTGGTTAGTTGCTTTCTCCACTGAAAGTGTTGAAGTGCTTAGTCAATTAATGATGACTGCTTTTTAGTGGTAACCATATCTGAACTGGAACCTGAGTTCTTTGAGGACCAGGGGCAGGGAGAGATTTGCTGCATTCATTTCCATGCTGCAGTAGGCAGCTCTATCTTGTAGTCACATGGATAAATTGGTCAAGGTCTCTCTTGAGCATCTACAACTTCCTTGATTACAAACCATCTATGGGATATCTTTTGCAGTGTTTAGCAAGAAATCTTTTCTTGATTTCCACCAAGTTTATCCTTTGGTCCATGATGGAATAGCCCCATAGCACTTAGGTATCTGATGAGAAGCCTTATTTAGCCAGGCTAAGCTGTTTTAGCCTTCACCCACATCTCATTTTCTTGATTGTTTTCCTGTGATAATTCTTCTGGTTCTGTATTCAGTACTCTTGCATGATTTATTTTTCCTGAAAACAGGTGACTGGAATTGTTTACTGTCTGAAGCTGCTCAAAATTCTTTTATTGATACAGGCATCCTAAAGTTGTATTTCCTTTATTCTTGGCTTTGCCTGAGAGCTATAGCATGTAAAAAATTCTTTTCAATATTCTTGCACTCATTATATTTGATTTTATTTGGTTTCTGTTACTCTGGTCCTCAGCATCATCTGCTTTCTTCTGAAAGATACTGTTGTCATCAGTATTTGTACTGCATTGAAAGCTGATGTCATTTCAGTCAATTTCAATGGTAGGCTTCTGCTTCTGTCAGCAAAAGACATTGATGAAACCCTCCCAGATGACCATGCTAACAATAGTGGTCTTTTTGCCCCCTGGTATATCAACTTTTACTAGTTATCCATGATTTTGATTTTTTTTTCTTCTCAGGCTGGAGCACTATTTCCTGTAGGTGGATATACCCCAAATTTATTGTATTACCTATATCTACTATGCCTAAGAGGACAAGGAGGTGGGACATAGGGTTTCTTGGGTTGTGCTGAGCTGTTCCATCCTGAAAGGATTCTGTCCAAATAACTGATGCAGATCAAAAGTCTGTCCTCCCTTCTCCTCTCTTTCTTTGCACTGAATGTGTACACAGAGAAAGGACTAACTTTATTCAATCCTGATTGTAAACGTTTACTGAGGCACATGGGAAAGGAAGTGAGATGGCACATTGATGGCTATGTTTTAAAATATTGCTGCTACTCTATATATTTACTATGAAAAGGGAATCTTAGATTAACTTTAGCTCAGAACTAACTGAATAATTGTCTTATTTTCATTTAAAGGCTCAGGAGACATGGACAGTATTTCCAAAGTGAGTATCTTACTTGGGATTTTTAGAATGTTTCACTCTAAACATGTTTTCTTTGTCTTTATTATGAAGCTTTTATTTATGTCTACATTTTCTGCTTGTCAACCTTTTGGAGGCTATGCAGACAGACTTAAGTGTCAATTGAAAATTAAATAATATATAAATCAATAGGAGTAGTAGACTTTGTAAGTCTACTAAATTGATAATATAGTCTACTACTAAGTAGACTTATTTCCTACTGCATAATAATGTCTGTTAATGAATGATTAATTATATCCAGTTCATAATCTGATCATGTCACAGTTTTTCACACTGTTAAGATAAATGAATATAGTTCTAATAATCAATCCTAGTTAAATGTAAATTTGGGAAAATGTCATTAGGATGTTACGTTTATGCACTACTTGATTGCTTTTGCCACCTCTGTCAGGCAATGTTAATACCTTAATCATTAGTATAATTTCCTAAAAGCTAGATGAAGAAGCACTATTTTGATATCACAGCCATTAAGTAGTTGGAAATTAATGTGAGTTTCACCTGCAGGGGTTTTACATCTACAAAAATAATATTGTACTTGAATCCATCACTTCTTCCATAAAAATAAAACTCCTGCATATGTGATCATCACTAATTTAGGCATTAATGAGCTTATTTGTTACTGACAAAGTAAGCATAAATCTGTCCCCTGCAAAACTAAGGAGACTGTTCTGTACCCAGCATTTTCACATCTAACTGACTGAAGCAAATACATTGCTACAACAGTCTCCCTGCACTTTCGTATTTGTGATCTATAAATACAGAAACTGATGAAGAGGTTGTTTCAGTTGCATCTTTATCATTCATTTGTTTGTAGCTAAATTATTTAAGATCTTCCAAAAAAGGAGCATGGGTTTCTTTTGAGCTTATCACCTGCCTCTGTACCATGATGCTGTCACTGGATCTCTCCCTGTGCCAACTTTGCCATTTTAAATCTAAGAATGATCTGCACATGCTCCAGTCATGATAAACACCTCACTGTAGGTCTGTTCTCAGGAGCTGTGATGAGTTGCCAATATGGAGGGAACAAAACACTGAGCTAAATTCCTGTGGATTATGCACAGAAGCTTGCAGTGTGACTTCGTAGGGAATACACTTCCAGGTGTTGAGAAGGCAGGGATCATTCTTCACTTAGTCATAGATATTTGTATATACAAATAGGAGGAAGAGGAGGGCCCTATACAGTTCCACAGATTGTGGTCTTCTGGTGGCATGGTATGGGAGAAGGGTAGCTTGTAAAGTATGCTTAGCTTATCCTCCCCATAAAGAAGGACCTTAGCAATATGTGTCCAAGACCACTGCTGCTCATGTGAGGAAGCAGTATGTGTAGCAGTCCTATGTTTTGTACATTTTTAAGATGCATGGCATATTCAGGCTCTGCAAAGAGTGAAATGGTGGATTGAAATGATCCTTCTGCCTTAGTTATGCTGTACCTTTACATACAGTGATGGTTGAGGTTGGATGAGGCCTTGAGCAGTGTGGTCTAGCAGAAGGTGTCCCTGCCCATAGTGGGGAGGTTGGAACTAGATGATCTTTAAGGTTCCTTCAAACTCAAACCATTCTGTGATTCAGTAAAAGCCTCTAATGAGATAATAAGCTTACAGTACTTGAAAAAAATCGATGTCCACATTTATTCTTCAGTATTTTTATTGAAAACCACAGCATTTTTTAAGGAAAAATCCCAAGACATTTCTATTCGTTTGTCACAAGATTGTTTTTTAAAACCTGTATTCAACTCACTGGTATTGAGTATCAGAATATGTAGGGCCAAGACCAAGTGCAGGGTCCTGCATCTGGGTCGAGGCAATCCCAGGCACAAATCCAGGCTGGGCAGGGACTGGCTGGGGAGCAGCCCTGAGGAGAGAGACTTGGGGGTGCTGGTGGACGAGAGGCTCAACAGGAGCTCTCAATGTGCACTTGCAGCCCGGAAAGCCAATCAGATCCTGGGCTGCATCAAGAGAAGTGTGGCCAGCAGGTCAAGGGAGGTGATTCTCCCCCTCTACTCAGCCCTGCTGAGACCCCACCTGGAGTACTGCATCCGGTTCTGGAGCCCCTATTCCAAGAGGGATCTGGAGGTGCTGGAAGGTGTCCAGAGAAGGGCCACGAGGATGATCAGAGGGCTGGAGCACCTCTCCTATGAGGACAGACTGAAGCAGTTGGGGCTGTTCAGTCTGGAGAAGAGAAGGCTGCGAGGTGACCTCATTGTGGCCTTCCAGTATCTGAAGGGGGCCTACAGGAAGGCTGGGGAAGGACTTTTCAGGCTCTCAGGTAGTGATAGGACTAGGGGGAATGGGATGAAGCTGGAGGTGGGGAGATTCAGGCTGGACGTGAGAAGGAGGTTCTTCCCCATGAGAGTAGTGAAGGCCTGGAATGGGTTGTCAAGGGAGGTGGTTGGGGCCCCATCCCTGGAGGTGTTTAAGAGCAGGCTGGATGAGGCTCTGGCCAGCCTGATCTAGTGTAGAGCGTCTCTGCCCATGGCAGGGGGGTTGGAACTAGGTGATCTTTGTGGTCCCTTCCAACCCTGACTGATACTATGATACTATGAATATCTGCTAATACAAGTATCAAGAGCTCTGAAAACTTCAGTGGAAGTATTCACCTGGAAGTCCTGTAATTTATTAACCTTAATGAATAACTCACAGAAATCACATTCAGTGTCTCTCTTTTTCAAATAACTAAAAGAAAAGTGTTGCTAAATTTGGAAGTTACAGAGCTGTCCTGTTAAACCATTATGTCTTCTTCTGAATAGCAGTGCCCAGTATGCAGCCTTCATTGATAGCAGTAAAAGTGTGTGGGTAGCATTGGTAATTTCAGGCAGGTAGTAGTACGTAATGCTTTTGGAACTTGAAAGGGAAAGTTCTGCCTGCAAGGAACAGTACATTTCTGGGTCTGTTGCATGCAAAACTATTATGTGTCTGCCTTCCAATTTTGTACAGTTACCAGGATTGTTCTTGCTGAGGCTCCCTGCATACATCACTGGCTAGCCTTGCAGTTGGGCTTTTTCACAAGTAAAATTGCCAGTGACAGAAATTCTTCGCTGAATTTAACATAGTTTGGAGGGGTGGGGGTGGGTGGGTGATGCTCAAATTACAAGTTAGGACTTTAGTGGAGCAAAACACATGGTGGAGGAGCAGCTTATCAATTCTCAGGAAATTAATCCAGTCTTGGTGGAATCAGAACAGCTCAGAAAACTCAGAGCTACATTTTCTAGAGATTTTGATTTAGGTGGCTGAATGGCAAAAGGTTTTTGTGAAGTAGATTGAGATGTGAGAAGTAAATGAACTGAAATTATGCATATTAAATAAACATTAATAATAACCAGTGTTTCTTGCAGTGCCCATAGAATTTGTGCAGGCATCAAAGACATACTTGCTTTATCAAAACTCAGCTCATGCCACAGTGTGAGACCCCATATTGGCCATACAAGCAGCCCAGGAGAGTAGCTATAAAAGTGTTTATGTCAGGAACTGGACCCTTTGGGACTGTAGCAATTGCAGAATTTCTAAGTTTTGTGCTACACAGAGCAGGATGAAATAGGGGTAAATCCCCTAGGAAGTGTGGGAGCATCATATAAAATAAATGTGACAAGGCCTTTAGTGGGTTTTACATTCTGTGGTCTTAGATTTTAAGGCCCGAAGGGACTGATAGGATTGTGTACTATGACCTCCTGTACAGCACAGGCAACAAGACTTCACTGAATTAATTCCTGATGAAGGTACAGTAGCTGTAGTTGAACTAAAGTATTAGTTTTCAACCTTTTTCAAGTTGTGAATCCCTGAATACTTGCTATACTAACTCTCTGAACAGCAAACTTCATTATCTGGTGTTAATCAATTACTTAGGCTTCTTAGTTACCTTTGGTGGACATGTTGCCTGTGTGATTTCTGAATATGTGAGAATCACAGTTCCAGAAGCAGTGAAGAAAGCTTAAGAGCCAAAGCAGAGGGTTTTTTGACCCAACTCCTTCAGATGCAAATAAAATGTTACACTTGCATGTAATTAATTTTAGATTTAATCTACAACTGAAAACAAATACATCAAACTGAACCCATATACATACTTGACCATTCATACTGAGAATGGTGATCTTCCTTCAGAGGAATGTAATGAAAAGTTAACAGCAGCCTTTCCCTAACCATACCAAATACATTACAAAGCAGAGAGTATATACAGCAGTCAGGTGTACCAGTCTGCTAACATAGGATAGGATAGGATAGGATAGGATAGGATAGGATAGGATAGGATAGGATAGGATAGGATAGGATAGGATAGGAATAGAGTAGAATATAATAGAAATAGAATAGAGTAGAATAGAGTAGAATAGAATAGACCAGGTTGGAAGAGTAGCAAAAAGCAACTGATTTAAGTCATGGTATTTGGTGAAGCTCAGAACACCACTCACCCCACCACATGGTTCTCCTTGGAATGAAGTAAATCTGTGGAACAGTGGAATATGTTGCAATATACAAATTGTGGACAGTGGTCAACACGAGATTGCAAAGAGAAGCATGCAGAAACATGGTGGGAAAGGGAAGTAGAAGTCATAGTTATTCCATCCTGTTTTCTGTACAGTGAACACTCCAGTGCACATCTTTAAAGCACCAGGGTAGGATAGATAGCCTGTGTAGTTCTGGGGAAAGTCTCAAGAAATTAAGGGGATGTTTTCTTAAGGATTCTTTTTTCTTCCCCCAAATGTCTCCAGTTTCATAGTTTCATAGTTTCAGTCAGGGTTGGAAGGGACCACAAGGATCACCTAGTTCCAACCCCCCTGCCGTGGGCAGGGACACCCCACACTAGATCAGGCTGGCCAGAGCCTCATCCAGCCTGGGCTTAAACACCTCCAGGGACGGGGCCTCAACCACCTCCCTGGATAACCCATTCCAGGGCTTCACCACTCTCATGGGGAAGAACTTCCTCCTCACATCTAGCCTGAATCTCCCCCACCTCCAGCTTCATTCCATTCCCCCTAGTCCTATCACTACCTGAGAGCCTGAAAAGTCCCTCCCCAGCCTTCTTGGAGGCCCCCTTTCAGATACTGGAAGGCCACAATGAGGTCACCTCGGAGCCTTCTCTTCTCCAAACTGAACAGCCCCGACTCCTTCAGTCTGTCCTCATAGGAGAGGTGCTCCAGCCCTCTGATCACCCTCGTGGCCCTTCTCTGGACACCCTCCAGCACCTCCAGATCCCTCTTGTAATAGGGGCTCCAGAACTGGAGGCAGTACTCCAGGAGGGGTCTCACCAGAGCTGAGTAGAGGGGGAGAATCACCTCCCTTGCCCTGCTGGCCACACTTCTCCTGATGCAGCCCAGGATCTGATTGGCTTTCCGGGCTGCAAGTGCACATTGAGAGCTCCTGTTGAGCTTCTCGTCCACCAGCACCCCCAAGTCTCTCTCCTCAGGGCTGCTTTCCAGCCAGTCCCTGCCCAGCCTGGATTTGTGCCTGGGATTGCCTCGACCCAGATGCAGGAGCCTGCCCTTGGTCTTGTTGAAGCTCCTGAGGTTGGCTTGTGCCCACCTCTCCAGCCTGTCCAGGTCCCTCTGGATGCCATCCCTTCCCTCCAGCGTGTCTGCTGCACCACACAGCTTGGTGTCATCAGCAAACTTGCTGAGGGTGCACTCAATGCCACTGTCCATGGCACCCACAAAGATGTTGACCAAGCCTGGTCCCAGGACTGATCCCTGAGGGACTCCGCTTGTCCCTGGCCTCCACTGGGACATGGACCCATTGACAGCCACTCTTTGGGTTTCAGTTGAAAGTTTGACGTATTGCAGATTTAATTCTACTAAATGAAGACTGTACATGGCATTTTCAGAGTCCAAAACACCTGGGTTTTATAAAGAAAAATCTGTATGCTAACAGACATACTGTGTCAGGATTGTAACTGAGAAAAACATTAAAAAAATAGAGGACACATTCAATTAGGATTCTAATAGCCATTATGGTTTGATCCCTGTGATCAAGATCATCACTACTTCAAGTTGCATTTTGTTAGCTTGCCCACTGACTGCATTTGGTTTGTGTTACAATTATTATGACATTCCAGATTTGCATTTGTCTTAAGTAAAATCTCAACAACAATACTGCCTTCTGTTTTTTGGGATCAAAAGAAAATAATAATAAAGGGAAGAACTGTGATAGATGTAAATGCTTCATAGTGATGTTCACTGTTTCAACACCCCCCCCTCACCCCCCCCCCCCCCCTTTCCCTGACTGCTCCTTTTCCATCACAAATCCTCTATAAGTAGTAGTCTTAGCAGTGATGGAAGGAGAATTGCCCATGCTCCAGGCAGGGCAGGGTAGTGCAAATCAACTTTGTAAAAAAGCCTTACCAATTACAGTGTCTACAATAATCATGTATTATCTATTGACTCAGAACAGTTTCTGTGACAATTACCATGTTTCACCCTTTAAGTAACTAAACTTGAAAGCATTCAGAACATTACAGAGGTAGTTGTGCACTTCAGGGGGAAAAGGGAATTTATCTTCACAATCCTTCATGCTTTTGTTACTTACTAACATTTCAGTTGCACCTAGGCACTGAATAGGTAGGTTACAGCCTTGTTGCATTGTGTTCTGTACTAGCAAATAGCAGAGCTCCTCCTGAAAGCGTTTCTGAGCCCAGTGCAGGGGCCAGCTGTTACTCAGGAGTCTTATCTAAAACTGGTTAACACTTTTATGTGTGAATGCTGTGTATTATCTGTGCTCACTGGAGTGGTTTAGCACTTGAAGCAGACTTGTGAATCAACTTGCAAAACTGTATTTTGATAAACTGTGAGCACTATAAACAAGGAGCCCTGGCACAGGCCTTTGAAATGGTCTGTGTAGACTAGGTCCAGCCATATGTCTACCTTACGAGTGCATACTGGTTAAGTCAGATATGGCAGGGCATGTGCTTGACCATGTGATGTAATTCAGTGATGGAGCTACCTGCTGCAGTCATTTTTAGCTTTTCCTGACTTCAGGAGGAAGAGATGCTTTCTATAACCTGAAAGCAAGAATTACAGATAAATAATTCTTGCTACAGGGAAGAAAACATTACTTTACAGGCTAAAATGAGTGACTGAATCATGCAGAACCCTGCAGAGGCTCTTGTTTTTCTCTGTGACAATCCCAGTGCATTGCACGGTGCATCTTAGCACACTACAGTATCATGAAAAGTGTGCCTGTGGCATGTTTGGTGAAGCTGGGAAATGCACTGAAATCTTCAGCACTTAATCTGATTTTAAAATTTTATTTAACAGAACTCTCCCAGTAATATGAGCATGAGCAATCAGCCTGGCACTCCCAGGGATGACGGTGAGATGGGTGGAAACTTCCTAAACCCTTTTCAGAGTGAGAGCGTAAGTATTTCTTCACCTATTTTGTTGTTGTTGTTCTGTGGTTGTTTTTTGACTTTGTGAACTTTTATCTCTATTATTTTGTCTCATTTTTAAGAAGATAAGAAAAAAAATAGCAGCAAGAACAAACAGTTTTGTAGTGTACTTGTAATGCAGTACTGTGCCTTGCATGCTTCTTACTAGCTTCTAAAATTACTGATTCCACCAAAAAAAAATTGTGCAAAAGATGCCTAGAAGTTGAGCTGAAACTGGAAACTGTGGGAGGCATAGATGTACTGCAGAAACTCTTTTTTTCTAGAGTAAGAGGTCAGTTTTCAGAGAAAGTTAAATCTGTCAAGCAGTAATAATTACACCAAACATACTCAGTAATCCACAATGGGCATTTGTCAGGCAATATCCAAGCAGCCTGTGTACACGTAGTTGACAGATCCTTACATCCGAGTGTTCCAATGTGTGGCTGCCCAACCTTTCACTCCTGTGTTTTGCAGGGAATGTGTTTTAAAACAGGATTTGCACTTAAGTGTATAATTAGAGCACCCTTAGATACCATGTTGGAAACATGCAGCATGCTGTTAGAGCCAGGAAAAGCAAAGGTTCCCTCTAGTGTTCATTGAGACCAATGATGCATTTTTAAGATGGAGAATGCTTGAGGCAGCAAAACAGTGGTGTAAAATACATTTAAAAGCAAGACTACAGTGTTTTCCTACTCATGTGCCTGAAGCTGGGTTTCTAAATCCACATTTAGGTTCCTAAATAGGAGTGGCCTGATTTTTCAGAAGTGCTGAGTGACTTCAACACTTCTATTCTTATTGGAAATCACTGCTGCCAGAAGTGAGTGCAACTTCATTAACTATGCCAGTGGTGAACTTCAGCTCAGAAATTGTGACAAGTAAACAGTTCCTATTAGATCACAAACAGTCGAACTGCATGATAGACTTCATGGTAATCAGATTTTGGGGGGGGTTGGGGTTTCCTTCTCTAAGTAGTGAAAAGGAAGAGTTTCTGCATGTTAGCTGTTGGTTACCTCATAAAGAGGGCACAGACTCAGATTGTGTGGATCATTGGGGGAAAATGGTTTGTTCAGTCCCAAAAGACTGATGTTTCCATGTCTGCCAAGAAACCAGTAACTGCAGGACCTCCACTAAATGTGATCCTTGGTTATGGTAATTCTTGACTCTCAATTTGGCATATATTGCTTGTACTGAAGGCAGGCAGTCTGATCAGCAGGCAGGCCAGTTCACAAGCTGAGGTCACAAAAAGAGGAGCATTAGTCATACTCATAGAAAATTAGTTTTCCCAGACACTTACTGGATTCTAGGTGCTCCTAGATGTTGTTTACCTACCTTGAAGAACCTGATTTTCTCAAGGTTCTGCATGGAATGTATGCCTACAAACCATGCATTTTACATGCCACATGCATCTGAGTCTGCTTCTAGGTATCAGTCCCTTTCTAACATGAGTCACATTGTAGCTGTTGGCAATTGTCTTGCTTTCTGATTGATACTTTGTTACTTGGCTACTTAGAGTAGGTGTTCTTATGAGGTCCTGGCTCACAGAAATTTGCTGTTCAGTTCACCAGGAGTGTTGGCAGGGGGTTGAAAATAATGCTTGGCTAACAAGTCACAAACACTTTTAGATCACTTTGCAATTCCTTGTCCAAAGTGATTACCTAGGTACTTTGGGTTTAGAAACAGGCAATCACTTGAACAGATGTTTTGCTTTAAGCAGTGGACCTGGGCTCTTACTGTAGCTAAAGATAAGCATGTTCTTACTAGCTTTGCTGGCCCACTGTGGGAGTGCTCAGCAGGACATGTGAGTAAGCCCTAAAGGCAGACAAACCATCAACGACATGACAAAGGGTGAAACAGACTTTACCCATGTAGTCCATTCTGTGTAGTCCACATGACAGGGAAGACCCACCCAAAATGCTTTTTCCAGTATGCTTGGACACTTGGAAATGGCCAGCTCAAAACTCCAGCTTTGGCAGGACTTTTATTACATACCTGTTTTCCTCAAGGCAAATTTATCTTTCTGTTTCTTGTATCAGTTTTCATAATGATAATACTTCTTGTTTTTGAACACTTTCCTCTACTTAGGAAGATTTTAGGCCAAATTAAGTGTTTTCTGCAGACAGCAGTTTTCAATTCAAAAGCAAATCAGGCATATAGATGTGCACTTCTAGGCGTTGTGGTGTCCCATTGATTATTGTAATGAAGTATGGATAACTTGAGGGCAACTGTAGCTTGTATAAAGGCTTCAGTTCAATTTGTGTAACAGTAATAATATATTGTGGTGATTGAATTTCTGGTTCACACAGAGAATAAACCATTGATCCTGGATTCAGCTTGCCTACTAAAACTGATAATACAAACCAACAGAATAATACAAACCAAAACCAAAAGCCTAGTTTAGTTCCAGTCATGTGTTTTCACTCCTTTCTTCCCATAAAGTAACAAAGCTTTCAAAGTTATTTATGTGATTCAGCTAACTATGAATACAACTGCCCCTGCTTGAGACTGGCAACTGCCCTGCTTGAGACTGGCCACTTGTCCAGCTAAATTCCCCTAGTAGCCAGCACTGAGCAGGAAAAGTTACGGAAAGCAGTGGTGAAGAATTGGTTCAGCACAGCACACAGTAAGGCTGGTAACACCAAACCAGCCTTAAGGGAGTTGTTTTATCATCAATAGCTGTATTTTTGCATAACAGAAGTCATGGTACCACAAATTGAACTACTGCCTTAGCAGAGGCTACAGTACAAATTTAGGAGGAAGTTCAAAGAGCATGTTCATGTTGACGTTGGAACTCGTTGCTGTGGTCCAAAAAGTGATAACTAACTTGGAGGGGGGGAAAAAATGGTTGTTAAAATGTGGATTCCTCTTTTTTCAGTACTCCCCTAGCATGACAATGAGTGTGTGATCCGTTAACAAGTCTCGCCGTGAAGACCACAGTGAGTTGGCCCTCTTCAGAGAGCTACCACAGAAGAAAATTATTCGTCCCAGTGTACAGTTTAACAAAAGGATCTCTGACACAATCAGACCCACCTTTTTCTTTGTTTTTATTCTTTCTCTTTCTTTTTTTTTTCCTTTTGTCTCTGCCATCTCCCCCCATTTATGTCAAGAAAGTGGGTCCCAAACATGATTGAGACAACTGTAAAGAGTGGCGTAACAAAACTGCCCAAGATGGAACTGCAAACAATTATCTGTGTACGTACGTGTGTGGGTTAAAAATGTATGGATGTGTGTGTGATGTAGAAACACACACATACATGCATAGATCCACAGGACATTGTAAAATATTATCCCATTACATCTTAGTTAGAAATGAGAAGTAGGGACTTTTATTCTTTTTTTAATTCTTTTTCCCTTCACGTTTACATTTTAATTATTAAAATTTGCTTTCCCTCTCCCCTCCTGAATTGTTTTATGTTGCATATATCACTGCTTTATAAGTTATTTTTTAAGGTGAACTCAAATGATAAATTCTTCTGATTTTGTAAATGTCTGCCATTATGGATAGGAATAAAAATTGCTTATAAGAGCTTTCATTAACTTGTGTTTGATACCAGTTACCCTGTGAATCACGAACTGTACTGTCTCAAGAAATAGAAGAAAGCTCATCTTAATTTTTTTGAGAAATTTAGTAACTTTCAACAAAACTTTGGGGATTTTTTTTATACTTTGCCTTTAAAAAAAAAGAAGCACTGAAGGTTATTTTTCTTCATTAATTGAAGCCTAATATCTGCAATATCTATTTTAAATGGAAGCCTGAATTTGATACAAGCTTCTCAGTTTATATAGAGTACTATAAGGTTACTGTAAGTGAGCTCCAATTGCTATAGAATCTAGCAATAAAGTGTTAGGGCTTCTTCAGCCCTTGGAAATGAGTTTTCTATTTAGCATGATCTTCCTTATGGGTGATAGTGGGAATACAGTAGATCCCTTTTCTAACAATTTACTATTATATATCCCATTTTCAGTGGTTCTCAACCAAATTGTAACAATCCATGCTCCTAATTATAAACAGTATTTTCCAAAGCCATTCAGAAAATCAGGTCAGCCTGCTACTTGGTTGTGTATTTTTCACGACATCTACCAGAATTTATTCCCTCAGAACTCACCAGTAAGCAGTCTTTCTGTTTTGAGCCAAAATGACAAGAGTCAGCTTTTGATGACGAGTAGCCTTGTGAGGATCTTAACCTTTTCCCATCAACACAGGAGCAACAAAGTTCTGGGCCATTTTACAAGGGAGTCAGCCTATTAGACATGAAGGCTGGGGGCAGAATGGAGAAAAGGCATATGGTCTTAGGGAAATGCTTCTGGAAGCAATGCCATGTCTTTTCAGGCAAAGCTCCAAAACCAAGATTATGGTGCCTTTTGTTCCTAATGACTTCCAGCTCCCCCCAAAACCCACAAGTTTCAGTGCTGTAGCGATCAGAAGGTTGATGATCAGCAGTGCAGACACACAGTGGTTGAACAAAAATTCATCCCACAGAAGAGAATCAAAGTCCCCTCCTTGGACCTGGCATGTAGAAAAGACAGTTACTTAGTAGGAGCAGTTATGATTACATCCATGAAGGTTTGGAGTGAGATTTCTTTTATGAACTTACGATAAGGAAGCTTGTGCAATGGGTTTGTTGTGATGGTAGCTGCACACAACAGGATGTGTAAGGAATACTGCAGTCTCCTAACTACCTTTTATTTACATGTATTATATAATTACATTTATATTATAGGAAAAGAAAAATACCACTTTTTTACTTTTTTTTGTTGTTGTTGCTGGGGCTATTCAAAGATTAAATTTTTGGAGGCTTAAAAATTGTTAAAATACCAAAAAATTTGGTAGCATTACTCCTAGTAATGACTTCAATAGCCATTACTTGGTTTTGTGGACTTTATTCCCAGTGATAATGAATATTACTTCGATTGCTTATCCTTGGAAGACACTTTGTTGCTGGCTCAAAAGGTGCTTGAAGCCCCTGCTATTGATTTGAGTTACACACCCACAAAACCAGATCTAATTTCTTCATACCCTTTGCTGTTGTCACTAATAGCATTGGTTTCAGTGGCTGTGTCCCCAGTGCTCCCCCACCTTCAGGTGTCCTTGCAGCCTGCATTTGGCATCTATATTATTACTTTGGTAGTCTTCTAAGAAGGACTTCAAGACTCTTCTCTGCCCAGTTTCAGTCAGGTGATGTCACTGCCACTGATCTAAGATAGATGGGTGCATCTAGACTATGCATCAAGTGCCAAAGCCCATTAACACACTAGATAAGTGTGCCCTCAAGTGAACTCCTTAAACCATTGAGTGCATCTGGGGTCTGCTCTGTATCTCCAGGGGAACCGTTCCCCTGTCCTCTCATGCCAAGCCGGAGTTCCTGCAGGCAAGCAGTGTGTCCAGTAGCAGCCATGCAACTGCTGCCTGTGGTGACATCCCAGGGCTCTCTTACAAGGCAGAGCACGTGCAGCCACTGAAGCTTCATACTGTGGCAAAATTGAGCAGAATTGAAGCTTAGTATTAATCAGAGAGTTGATTTTCTTTTTCTTTCTGAATTTGGTGTTATCTGGAAAATTTTTTCCTTATAGGCATCCGTTAAGGATGAAAGTCTGACCATTAAATTAAGCCTGTGCAAAGAAACCCCTTAAATGGAGCTGCCAACACATATTGAATGTCATTATCAAAATATGTTATCCTGATTTATATGCAGGAGCATAACATCCTTTCAGGCACATAGTTTTTCTTCTGTAGTTCTTTTGAACTCTTTTCTATACAATCTTTGTTTCCCCTTTCTTTTCCAGAACATTGACGTCATTAAATAGCTGCATTAATCTCAGTAAATACATTCCTGACTGCAAAATGGAGGGGGATCAGGCCATGCTTCTTATAACCTGTCATTGTATGCCCTGATGTTGTGAGTTGCTAGGTGTGTCCAGCTCTTCTCATACCTACATAGCTCCAGAGACCAGATGGGCAAGCACAGAATTTTAGAGTTGGGAGATCTGCTTGAATACTCACTGCCTATCTTACTGTTAGAATTTTAATCAGATAGAAGGAAGCCAAATCATCTTGGTTTGTGTAGGGAATGCTTGCATTTCTGTGCCTATGCACAGGAGCAAAGTTACTGTAGGATCAGGTGATAACAACCACTCATAAGGTCTGCAGCTGAAAACAATCTTACATGCTAAATACTCAGCTTTAAAATCACACATATCCTTTTTGGCTTTATCTTTAAATATGCATAGAGCTCGGTTTCTTTCTTTCTTTCTTTCATTTGTTTTCTTTCTTTTGCTTGCAAACCTTTGCTGGATTTTAGCTATAGCTAGTGTATTAATGTGAAAAGAAAGACTTTTTCCAAGCACTGACTTTCCCACTTGTGTTTCTTTATGCTAGAAGCTAGATACCAGCGTGTAATGTAACTGCTGTGTACGTCTGTCCTTTATGCAAGAGCATTATTAATAATGGCAGAACTTGTCCAGTTCTGGGAGGAATTAAGTGGTGCAGGATAGCTTTTCCACAGTGCATTTTCAGATAGATTTCTCTCATTAATAAAGAGATCATAAATGGGTGTTTAAGACAAGGTTAAAGTGAGGTGTTTTAAAAGCAGATACAATGAAATCTTAGGGGCAGCAGAAATAGGGAGTAGTGGAGCTCTCACACAGTGAGAGCTCTGGCAGGTATTCTGGGCATGTAGAAATCGGCTGAATGTGAGATTCCCTTTGGAATTTTACAGTGAAACTAGTATTTTACCTGCTGGATATAAAAATGAAGTATTCATACCAAAATTTTACTTCCATGGAGCTCAGATTTTATCTCCATGCGCAAGCCTTGTGTAGGCAAGAACAGGGTTTAGGGCAAGGAAGAAGCTGTATGAATCACCTGTAAAGCCTGTAGCCTGACATGTGCGTTAAAAAAACACCTGGATATCTGCCTGTATGGGTGGCATTATTTGCTTAGTTGTCTGTGCATGCAGAGGAACTGCAGTTACACTCTGGGCTCCACTCTCCACTGCAGAGTGAGTTTTCTGCATGTGCAAAACATGGCAGTAACTTTGAGTTGAGTCTTCAATGCACTGTATGCTGCCCAGTGACATAAGTGTACCTCAGCTCTACTCAGAGGCAGCTCACAGTGATAGTCTCCAGATCAGAGGGTCATCCATCAGCATGTGGCTAAGGCTACCTATGCCAGCATCTGTTCAGAACACTTCTGGTTGCAGAGCCACCAGGGGGTCACTTAATCAGAGGTGGTAACTTTCAGACTTACCAGCCTGCTCCCCTTAATATGGGATTAAATGCCCCATGTCCTAAGACATCCAGCTGTGCTTTCCCTTGCAGTGGGAATACACAAGAGATAAGTAGGCTAATTATTTATTTTAAATAATTTTAATTAAAAGAGAAGTGAATAGAATCTTGCTTCTGTATGGATAGCAAATCATATGTCAAAAGGAGAGCTTCTTGAACTGCATAAAACTAATTGGAATTTCCCCGTATTCTGTGGCTAGCAAATGAAATACTGCATGTAAAGATGATTTGGAATTAGATGGGTAATTTAGTGAGGGACCAGCTGTTACAATATTCAGTGTTAAACATTTTATTCTTTTTTTTTTTTCACTTTGCCAGTGAAAATGACTTTTCAGCTGATACATATTGCACTGATCTCTGTTTCTCAGATCAGTTAATTATTTTCAAATGTTATCTCCTGCTCATAGCCAGCCCTAGTTCTTTGTTGTTGTTGATGTTGCTAAATATGCACTGGATTCTTCAGTATTAGAGCCCTGCCCATTTGCATTTGGAGAGTGTGAAAGGGAGGATAACAATATAAAAGATCAGCACAGGTAATTTTTTTTTCTTTAATTCACCATAAATGATGATATAAGCACAGCTCCTGTCCCAGACACACATAGGTTTGGTTGGGCCCTGAGGATGGGGGTCCTGACAAGGCATTTCTTTGAAATAAACCCCAAAACACTCCTTTGGCAGCAGCAGCTCCTCAAACTGATCACACTAAGGATCTAATTCAGGACCTAATGATAGAAAACAACTGTAAAATTCCAGTGTACACATCTTTCTTTACTTCCCAGACATATAAGCTGCTGCTGATGCCAGCTGTCCTATTGAAGCTTTGATGGAACCACTGACATGAGATCATTTTTTGGTAGGACTTCACCCTGAACTGGGTGAAATATATAATCTCTCTGTGGTGTGACATTGTTTGGCAGATACATAAATTGAATAAACAGAGCAAAATAAAGAGGGTCTGATGAAATTACCAAGATCATGTTTCAACCTGAAAAATGAAAAAGAAGTCCTCATCTAAATTACTGCTTTGAGTGCATGCATGCAAATTGTCTGCCAGTGCTGTTATCTTGGAAACAAATTAGAGTAACAAATTTAGAGAAAATAAATGGATCATCCACTCAGCACATTAAAGCTCTGATCCTGCAAAGACATTCACAGTGGTTTGAAATAAAGCCTGCACATAGTTAATTTTAAACAGATTTAAGAATAAAGTAGTATCCTTCAAGGAAGTGGAACTGCTAATACGCTAAAATCGCGCTCGACAGTCTAGAAGCTCAAATTAAGTCTTCCCTAAAGAGGCATTAATTTAACAATTTTACCAATGCAGGAGCATGTTTATGTATCTAGTACTGATACATGGAACAAATTTGGCTTTCTTCTCTTTCTTAGTTTCTTACAGCATTGTTCAATATTACATGAGCTATTTTTTGTGAACTTGTCCTTCCATCATGTTTTCAACCTGTGCAGCCATAATTTCCTCCACGTAGCTAACAGCTTTACAATTTTAGTCCAAACTTCTCTTTGGTCACTGTTCTTCCTTTAAGCTTAAAATGTGTAAGAAAGTCTCTCATGTAATGGGAAAACTTGCCATAAAAAATGTATAAAGGTTTTCTTGGGTACATGTTTTCACATTTAATAAAAATGCAGTTTTCAGTTATAATTTGAAATGGTCACTTTCTAGCCACTATTGAATTTCAGTGTGCAAAAGAAATTAAGAACACAAATTACCTTTTTGTTTGTTTGCTTCTTTTTGCTTAAAATTTATTTGAATCATAAATATTTGCTAAAAAGATAAGGTTTGGGGGAAATCAGATCAAAACAATATTTACCCTACCTAGCTGCTGTTTATAATACAGCTGGACTTTATGCTGAAAGCTCCTTCCACATCCCCAAAAAGTGGATTGACTAATATCTGATATGTATGACTTTGTAAAATCCTGATTCACAAATAGTCATTTCGTTTCTCTATCCTGTGTTTTCACTGTATCACATAGATGATTCAGGGTGCCCCTTAGCTGTGCAGGGTTCTGTGGTTGTATCTCTCAGAAGAGTAGCCAAGTGGTCAGGCAGGCTTGTTCTGGTAATTAAGGACTGTATAATATATCCACCAGGTGTGTGTTCAGAAATAAGGTATTCATACGCTACCTCGCTGTTCTCTTGAGAACTTGTACAACTATTCTTGCAGTTAGGTCCGGGGCTCCCTTAAGATTTTACAATGCTGAGACTAGAAGCCTAATTCTGCTAAGAGTTTTGGACCAGTTTTCATAGAGAATCAGCACAAAACATGGGGATTTTGAAAGGTGATGCATTCTCTATACCCTGGGTGTACTAGGAAATAGACCATACCATTTAGAAGTTTGGTCTGTTACAGCGGTATCTGCAGTCCCTCAGATGAGGAGGGAGTTATAACAATAACCATGACCAAACCTATGTTTGTCCCTATAGAGAGAATCATCACTAATTGCTTTTGTTGTGAAGAATTATTACTATGGAACAACCGCTCCAATCCTTGAGGAGCCAAATTATCAACTGGATGAACTGGATGTTTGTAGGCTTTATTTTTTGTTGTTTAATCTTCCTGGGTTCTTCTCTCTCATTTGGATTTTCCCATTAAATGTACTATGCCAGATCTTTGCACAAAAATAACAACTTATTTGCCCAGTAAACGTACCGAAAGTTCACATCTGTAACTAGAGCTCTACGGTAGAGAGTTAATTTCATTAGAGACACTGAGTGTAAAGAAGAAGTGCAGAGTGGCAATACAATATCCTGAGAGCTCTTACTGTGCGAGAGTCTGAAAGTTAGCATCTCACAGACTCAGGCATTAGACATAAAATAGCTTGAAACAAAAGCTGATGATTGCCATGCAGACTAGAGGAAAGTCAAATCCAAATAGAGCGTATTTAATTGAAGTAGAAATTCACTAAAGCTGTAATTTACTAGGAGAGTTTGAAGAGTATGACAACAAGCGTGTTAGCAGCCAAAGCTAGGATTCAGTAGCTGCTCTCTTTCTTAACGCAGAGGTGCACCATGCAGAGTCTGTAATCCCCAGCAGAGAAGTTGGGTTTCTTGATCTAGTCAGGTTGTGGGCCAGGGACTGCAATAGCCACAGGCCACACCTTTGGTTACAGATGAGCACAGTGCAAGTGCCCTTCCAGCACACGTCAAAGACCTTCTCTAATGGGGAGCACAGAACATGTCCAACAGTTCGGCAGAAAAGAAGCGGTGTTTGCTAAATTGCTGTCTATAAACATAACATTCAGAGCAGGTATAAGCTGTTCCCGAGTCTGTTTTCATTTTTCTGATTAAATCCTAGTTTTGATTTGATTTACAGTTTTGCATTAATGGTTAAGAAAGAAAAATACAAGTTCCTAAAGTAGGGCTGAAATACAGACCTGGAAGGCTGACATGAGTAAAGTGGAAGCTGGAGCTTTCTGTTAGTTGAGAATCAAGTAAATTTTACTATATTTTTTTTTTTTCAGGATAAAAAGCATCCATACAATAAAAATTATTATTTTTTTTTTTTAGCCTTGTAGTGGCTGTTTGAGAAGTGTGAATCAAAATGTTGTATATGCTTAGAGACCAATCTGGAGGGCTTTATTTTCTCTCTCTCTCTCTCTCTCTTTTCTTGATTTTATTTTGTGGCAAGTATCCCTGTGCAAAAATGTTGCGGTGCATCTGATTTTGTGCATGTTTGCCTAAAAACCACGGAAATAAATTTCTTTAGGGATTGCTGTACACGCATCTGCAAACACTTGTTTCTGGTGTGAAGAGGAGGAAATTTTGATAACTGGTGGGTTAGCATATTTATGTGAATTACTTAAAGCATTGGTAAACTATTGTCAACTTTGTTCACATTGCACAAGATACTCTGTGTAGTCTACTGCTGGCATTATAACCTCAGTGATCCATGCATATTCTGTAAATTCTTGTAGGTTTTGTGTAAGAAACCTTGTCACCATTGCTTACTACTGTAAATTCTTGTTTTGAAGCAAGAGGTGGCTTTTGATTGTACAGCTTTGTGTATTATACGCTACAACAGTACTTGTTCTGTCATCGAAACTTGCTGTTCACATATAGTTTAAAGCTTTGTTAAGCACGCTTAGTGGTTTCAGAATTTATTTCAAACAGCAGATATACAAGCCATTTGCAGGAATATTAAATGTAACGTAAGAGAACTCAGCCTAGTTCATATCCTTTTTGAGAGTGTGGGGTTGGGGTTTAGCAGACAGCAGGCAGCTGCAGTTGAGCACACTGTGTCTCTGTGCTGGTCGTGCAGTGTCTGCTTTCCCGCTGTGGGCACCTGCAAGCCTGAGATCAGACCCTGTGCAGGGAACTGCACAGGAGGGAGGAAGGTCTCTCCTCTTGCTGTCCCCTGGCCAAGGTACCAATGGGACCTCACTCAGCAGACTGTCACAGAGAGACCTGCCAGCATGCAGGCTTCCTTGCACTGAGTGAGCAAAGACACACAAGTGTTTCCTCTGGTGTCTCTGAGGTTGTGTCCAAAAACTTCTGCATCAGTGCCAGGACAGAAACCCACCTCTGAGGGTATGCAAGCGGGTAAAGCACTGCCTTCATGTTGTGTCTTCGTTCCCCAGCTACGACAGGCTTTACATGAGGCAGTGTTTTTAAGAATTTAATTATTTATCTGTTTATTGAGATAGAAAAATAATCTGAATTCTTGAACTCTCAGTTCTTTTTTCATTGGTATTTTATGATATACAGCAAAGACTTGAAAATGTGTATGTGTTCTTTGCTGGTTTCTGACATTGGAAATTCAAGTCTTGTCTAGACTGAAAGACAATGTGAAAAAGTGAAAAAAAAAATTAAAAAGCTGGGAAAGTTGAAGGGGATTCTTACTTGTATTATTTTAAGTTCTGTGTTTTATTTGTTTTTATTGATAGTTTAAATGACTAGGTTAATCTTTTGAATAAAGGCAGTCTTTGTAAATGACTTTGCACCTTCACCTTTTCATGTAAGACTTTGAGTATTTGCAATAAATGTTCCTCACATTTCCAAGCCACTCTCTAGATCTATTCCCTGTATTTCTAAAGTGAAAAAAAAAGAGAGAAAAAAAAAACAACTTTCTGCAGATAACTTCAACTCTTTACAGAGAACAACAGGGTAATCCTGATCCCATAATCCCAAGTATTTGATGGTCATATTTAAGCAATTCGACAAGTCTGGTTTAGAAAATGAAAATTTACCTTCAACTTCATAAATGAATGTTTAAACCCCAGTCTCTGGAAGTGTAGAAAACCTTAGCAATTTTCCAAACCAGCAAGAACTAAATTTGTCAGTATAAATATTCATGTGGAAAAAAAAAAAATACATGCAAAACTTGATAATGCCTCTGACCTTAAGCATTAGTATTGCTGATACTGGGGATCTCACACAGTTTGTGTGTTTCAGAACAGCTGTATTACTCCTCAGTGTGTCCTTTGTCTTCGTTATTGGCAGCTACCACAAAGAGCCAAACCCTGCTATACTAAAAGAGTTCAAAACCATGGCCATACAAAATTTCCACAGCATCATAAATATGCAGATGTGTGTGAGTGATTTTTTTTAGCATGGTGACCACTCCCAACTTCTCCAGGCCTTGTGTGTAAGTTTAAAAAGCAGCCTCTGGAATGGTTTCAGAAGGGCAGTAGTCTGTGTTGATGAAAGGTCCAACACACTGCCTGGCAGTGATCCCTTTCCAAATGGTTTAGGATCTTGCTTTGGGGCATTGTAATTTTTCCAGCCACAGCACTTGGAAAGGGTTGTACCACAGATACATCTTTTGTGTGAAGCCCTTTGACTGTGTCATAAAACAAACCTACCCCTGAATGCTTCCCATCTTTCAATTTCTTTTGTGAAATATACAGCTGTTTTCCACAGCTGTTTCAAAGTGCAAAGAGATTTGGCAGTGTTGGTTTTATTGTACCAAAACACAACCCTGTGTGCGTTTGTGTATTCAGAGAGCCTCCCCTCATGGAGTGCCTCTGACAGCCAGTGTGACACAGCTCTGGCACTCCACTCTTCAGGGAAGCTGCCTTGTGTAACACCCAAATGAGGGAAACAAAGTCATAAAACCAAGCCTCACTTTTTTTTTTTTTTAATTCCTTGCAAGACTGGGGAGCTGTAAAGGCATGGATCGTGTGGGTCACGAACCACAAAGTGTATCCGGGTTGGAGCCTCAGACAAGGCTGTTACAGACTGTGTTGTGTAATGGTAATACTGTACCACCACATCAGACTTGCTTCTGCTCCACACTGTGGCCTGATTCATCCTACCCTAATTGTACCTACTTAAAAATTACTAGCCCTGATCACTTCTGTGAGAGGAAAGACAGAAAAGGAGATGCCAATGGAATATTGTATCTGGCATCAATTGCCCTCTCCACTGATGAACCCTGCCTGCTTCTAAGGGGCTACAGTTAGGCGGAATAAATCCAAGTGTTTATATCTAGCTTCATATCCTGCTACATAAAAGTTTATTTGAGCCTGGTGCAGGCAAGAATAATGCAGCTTCTAAGGACCTGAATCTGAGTGGCATCCAGATGAGTTTCTGAGACCTTGCAATCTCAAGCCACAAGATTTCTGCCCCGTAGTTGCTATCAGCTTTGTCTTTACTTCCTTTTTTATAAACAGGTGTAGCTCGAATGACTTATTTGAACATTTCTAGGTTTATACCTGCCTAGAAATCCTCACCTGTATCTGTAAAGTGGGCTCTCACTCTTTGCCTACGCTAACTCATTTATTGAAAGCATCACATGAAGAAACAAATGCATGGAAGAATCAACACCAGCAACAGCATATGCTGCTTTTAAATTCAGCTGTGAGGTTGTAACTAAGATATTAATGCTCATACTTTCTAGGGATGGCTAAATACTCCATCCCTGAAGAGCTTTAGGGGATAAATCTAGGAGCTCCTAATTTAGGATTGTGAGAATACAGGTAGCAATGGGAGTTTATGGGGGATTTTTTTTGTAAACTTGTAGTAAGTGTGTAAGATTTCACATGCGGGTTTGGAGATGAGGAAAGTGTCCACTTTTAGATAGACCTGATCTTTGCAGACAGCATTACTGCAGATTAGCAAAGCCCATTTATAGGAAGTATCACCTCAGGCTTGCACCATACACCTACCTTATTCTAAGTCAACTTGGTATCTTTCTTCATTAACTGCTGGTACGAGATCATAACAGCAAGTTGTATCAGTCTTGTCGCCAACTGGGGAATAGCTTAAGTATAAAAAAATAAAAGCAAAGGTTCTAACTTGCACTTCATGCAGTGTCCACGTTCTCACAGCTGGGCCTGAGACAGCAGCTGCCTCCAAGGTTGCCATGTATCTTCTTCGTCACACAAAAGTAGGTGTGATTGTGTGTGTGTGTGTGCGAGTTTAACAGGAGTGGTATTGATAGATTGGCCTTCCTTCCTGAGTTGTGAGTCATCCTGTGTTGAAAATGATAGGCATCTTGTGTAGCCATGAATAGGAAAAACAAAATTGAGAATTGTTATTTATGATATGCTAGTACAATCCCTGCTCTGCTGTTCAATATTTTGAGTGCCGAACTTAACCAAAACGTTACCTTCATGGATTACGTTAGCCTCATCTCTTCGTGAAGATGGGTATGAATTTCCAGTTACTGTTTCTGGGTGCTCAGTGAATTCTGGGCCAAAGGTAAGAAAGACAGTTGCAGTGGGAAAGATTGCTGTGGCAGCCACTCATTGACAACTTTATAGATGTGTGAAGCCATTCTATCTGTTGTCTGACACTCTTCCCATTTTCTCAGAGGATCAGCATGGTCTTTGAGTATCTTGATGGGCAGTGTCAGCCAGTGGAGGAAAGGTGGAGAAGCTCACCACCCAAGAAGGGTGGAAATGTAGCAAGTAATGAGCTGTCTTGTCCCACAATAGTTTCTCCAATCAACATTTGTATCTTCAGTTATTATTTTACCATTCAGTATCTTGAGGTGGTATGAGCAAAAATATATGAATATATGTAATCTAAAAGAAATATAGGCTTGTATCATGCCTTTGTAATTCTCTTCAGCTTCGGTATCTATAAGCTATGAGCAGACAAACTTCTTCCCTCTTCTGGGGTGTTCTTTACTACATAGTAGCTGATGGCTTCATTAATACTGGCTATTTGAGTCTTCTGAGCCTAACATTTATATTTTCCTGGGTGAAAATGCCATAGTATTCTCACCAGACATAAGCACAATGCCATATCACTGCTGCATGTTGTCCTTTAGCTTCTCTCTACATGTGCTTGCATGTTGGAAATCTAGAAATGCTGCTGTATAAACTGCTACATTGATTACCTAATGCAGGTGTTTTTCTGCATCCTTTCCTGCTCCAAAACTCCCACTAACTTGAAAGCTAGCAATGGCTTTTAAAAGGGGGCATTGGAAGCACAAAGGATGCAGGGGGGCAACTCTTCAGTAGTTTACAGGCTGCTGTAAGTTAACGTCTTCTCAGCAAAGAAATGTAGCATTTTAGCAGTAACTTCCTAGTGAAAACACTGAGCGTGCTTATCACTTGAGATTTTAAGGGGGGGGGGTTAAAAAAAGAAGAAGTGTCAATCTGTGTAATTGTAGTCATCTAATTTTGACACTTAACCAGTAATATTCCACAAGGTATGAACCTCAGCTTTAGCTACGTGTTCATGATACACCAACCGACGCAGAGCTGAAAGGTGAACAGCCATGTTTTAGCATTGCAGCTACACAAGAAATCACAGTTCTCAAGAGGTTCTGTTTGGATTTTATTTCTTTATCTCTTAAAATTTTGGTTTTAACTGCTGAAGTATTTTTCGAGATAAGTTACCTGAGGCTTCCTTTCACCAACCAAAAGAGTCTTGTAGCTTTCTGCACTGTGAAAGGCAAGCCCTGTGGAGAAATACAGGCTTTGTGCTTGCCCAGCAAATTAGCAGAAATTTCATCCAAGCCATAAAAAGCCTCTTACGTTATTCTGTGTTTAAGTAATTAAAGCAATTAGGGATGGGAGCTTCAGGAATAATGAGGTGTCTCTGTCCTCTGTTTTACTCTCTCCCTGTGTTTCGCAGGGATCGAAGAGTTCTTTTTTTTCTCAAGGCTCAGCTCTGTCTCTTTAAACCCATGCAGTCTAAGCATCATGTGAGATTGAGTTCATGGAGATAGCTTTGGAGTGTGCAAGATTTGGTAGCAAGGAGTAATGCATGTCCCTCTGGGCATGGACACTTGCAAGCAAGTCTGATACCAAGAATTAAACTACAAGATGGTACCAGTACATCAGACTCCGTAGTGCAGTGGGGGGGTTTTAGCTGTTGTCACTTGTATTTTATTCTGCAGGAGAGGAGTTGGGGAATATCAGATCACATGGGGAATTTTAGAAGTACTATCACTCCAGAATCATTTTGTAAAGTCTAACTTCAAAGTGCACTATGATTTATTAACAAAAATGTGTTTTCCTCTGTTTGCCGACATGGTTGTTCCATTTTGTGATAAGTTAAACTCAGCAGTTAATTTGTTGCACTGCCTAGCTGCATGAATTCATCCAGTGTACATACGTACCTGTGCAGCATCTCTTTGGGTTTTGTATTTGAATTTGCAGTATTGATTATTATTTTTGTATTTTACTTTGCCTCTGTTATTGGAATTGTAGTAAACATAATTTATACATATGATTTTACAACTGGTTTGCAACTGAAAAGTCTTCTTTAAATTGTAAAGTTTTATTGATGGATACTCATTAAAATGGTATAAGAATTATATTAACAATTGTTTTGTGTTTTGATGCCCTCTGTACATAAATATATGTCTATTTATCTGTTTAATGGTGCTTGTGTCTTGCAATTTTGGATACATTTTAGAATAAAGTTTCATTTTACAAGAAGTATTTGTACTTTCACCAGCTGTGTCAAGAAAACAACCCCTTTTTTTCCCATAAAATAATTAGGGTTACAAAAAATAGCATCTGAATCTCTAAAACATTTAGAACTTAAGGCTGTCATACATCTTTTTCAAGAATATAGAGGTATGCAGTCTACAGAGGTGCACAGCTACACGTTGTAGTTGATTTACTGGAGTAATTGACACCTCTATACATTCTGGAGGCCTGTCCTACCACTGCTGACTCCATCAGTAAGAAAATATTGGTTGAAGTGTTAACAATTATCACATAAGTCTTACTTCCCACAGAACACTAAAGCTCTGCAGTCACGCACTCATCTGTTTAAATACAGAAGCCATTTTGTTAGAAACCCAAAAGCCAGTTCTAGATTACATGCCTCTGTAGAGTTTTGGGTCATAACTGGATCTTCTTTGCTACACTCTTGTTCTATACCATTTCTCAGAATGAATTCTGACCTGGATGAAGAGCAGGTCTGGGACAGTTAACACCACTAGTTGAGGGGACTGCTAGCTTGCCTATGTGATGTGTGGTTGAACAGTACTTCTTAATAGCCATAGTGGCTTTACTTTACACAAGATTCATTCACATCTAATACTGAGCTCATCTTTTATTAACTCAGAAGGTTCCTTGGGATACAGCCCTTAAAAATAAAGGGGTCCAGGAGAGCTGGAGCTGCTTCAAGGCAGAACTCTTGAAGGTGCAGGAACAGGCTGTGCCAACATGACAGAAGATGAGCCGCTGGGGCAGATGGCCAGCCTGGATGGTCAATGAACTTCTAAAAGAACTAAGGGAAAAAAGAGGGTGTACCATCTCTGGAAGAAAGGGGAGGCAACCTATGGAATGTTTAGGGATGTTGCTAGGACATATAGGAAGAAAATTAGGGAGGCAAAAGCCCATTTAGAGCTTAGACTGGCCTCTGCTGTGAAGGACAACAAAAAGTCCCTCTATAAATACATTAATAGCAAGAAGAAGGGCAAGGACAACCTCCACTCCTTGGTTGACACGGAAGGGAACATTGTAACAAAGGATGAGGAAAAGGCAGAGGTGCTTAACACCTTCTTTGCCTCAGTTTTTACTAGCAGGGCAGAACATCTTCCAGACAGCTGGCCTGCAGAGCTGGCAGAAGGAGCCAGGGAGCTGCATAGTTTCCCTCTGTTCCAGGAGGCAGTTAGAGATCTTCTCAGCTGCTTGGACCGCCACACGTCCATGAGACCGGATGAGATCCATCCTAGGGTGCTGAGAGAGCTGGCAGATGAGCTGGCCAAGCCGCTCTCCATCATTTTTCAGCAGTCCTGGCTCACTGGAGAGGTCCCAGAAGACTGGAAGCTGGCCAACGTGGTGCCCATCCACAAGAAGGGCCGGTTGGATGAGCCAGGGAATTCCAGGCCTGTCAGCCTGACCTCAGTGCCAGGCAAGATTATGGAACAGCTCATCTTGAGTGCAATCACACAGCACTTACAGGATGGCCAAGGGATCAGGCCTAGCCAGCATGGCTTTAGGAAGGGCAGGTCCTGCCTGACCAACCTGATCTCCTTCTATGATCAGGTGACTGCCTGGTGGATGTGGGGAGGCCTGTGGGTGTGGTCTACCTGGACCTCAGCAAGGCCTTTGACACCATCCCCCACAGCAAACTCCTGGCCAAGCTGGCAGCCCATGGCTTGGATGGGAGCACACTGCGTTGGGTTAGGAACTGGCTGGAAGGCCGAGCCCAGAGAGTGATGGTGAATGGTGCCACATCCGGCTGGCGGCCTGTCACTAGTGGTGTGCCCCAGGGATCAGTGCTGGGCCCCATGCTCTTCAACATCTTTATTGATGATCTGGATGAGGGCATTGAGTCCATCATCAGTAAATTTGCGGACGACACCAAGCTGGGGGCAGGAGTTGATCTGCTGGAGGGCAGAGAGGCTTTGCAGAGGGACCTCGACAGGCTGGACAGATGGGCAGAATCCAAGGGCATGAGATGGAACACATCCAAGTGCTGGGTTCTGCACATTGGCCATAGCAACCCCATGCAGTGCTACAGGCTGGGGTCAGAGTGGCTGGAGAGCGGCCAGGCAGAGAGGGACCTGGGGGTACTGGTTGATGGTAGGATGAACATGAGCCTGCAGTGTGCCCAGGCTGCCAAGAAAGCCAATGGCCTCCTGGCCTGCCTCAGGAAGAGTGTGGCCAGCAGGAGCAGGGAGGTCATTCTGCCCCTGTACACTGCACTGGTTAGGGCACACCTTGAGTCCTGTGTCCAGTCCTGGGCCCCTCAGTTTAGGAAGGATGTTGTCTTGCTGGAACGTGTCCAGAGAAGGGCAACAAACTTGTTGAGGGGTTTGGAGAGGCTGAGGGAGCTGGGGTTGGTGACCTTCTTGCTCTCTACAACTACCTGAAGGGAGGCTGTAGCCAGGCAGAGGTTGGTCTCTTCTCCCAGGCGGCCAGCACCAGAACAAGAGGACACAGTCTCAGGCTGTGCCAGGGCAGGTTTAGGCTGGATGTTAGGAAGAAGTTCTATACAGAGAGAGTGATTGCCCATTGGAATGGTCTGCCCGTGGAGGTGGTGGAGTCACCTTCATTGGAGGTTCTCAGGAGGAGACTTGATGGGGTGCTTGGTGCCATGGTTTAGTTGTTTAGGTGGGTTGGATTGGTTGATGGGTTGGATGCGATGATCTTGAAGGTCTCTTCCAACCTGGTGCATTGGACTGTATTGTATTGTATTAATAAAATGACTTGCCTCTTCTGCCTCAATTCTACAGGCATTGCACTGTGGCTTGCTCTTCATGCTGGTGAGATACGCTACTGCATAGCACAAAGCTTTTTAATGTTGTTTCAAGTACAAATGCATGTTACTAGGAGCTAATCTAATGTTCATTCTGGTTTTGCTTTGTAAATGCATTTAAAACAGTCCTTCATATTTCAGTTCTTGTCCTTAATATTTCAGTTCAACAGGAGAAGCCTAGGTATTCACAGTACTTTTTACAACTGCATTAGCAAGCCAGCAGTTGTGAAGGGAAGTCAGTTTCTTAGATGGTTAACCAGACTCCAGAAGTTCAGTTCTTTTAATTCAACATCTGTTCTCAGCTGAGAATAATAATTTCACCAAAGTTGGTGACTGAGTGGTGTATGGGTTTGGAAGTAGGGGGGGCAAGGTAGCCTCCATCTGTCTTTGACCATTCGTTCCTCTCACCACCGGGGGCATCAGTAAAGAGAAATCTTGATGGTTCACAAAGATGCTTTTCAACTCTCAGCCATGCAGGGTTGATCCAGCTACCTTCATCTGGTGCTGATACCAGAGGTGCTGGTATAGCCTACTGTGCTACAAAAGGTACTTTCCAAATGGGAAGTCACTGAAGGGCACAGATCTATTCTGTGAACTTAGACCAGTAGTAAGTGTGCTGAGTTTTCAGCTGTGAAAGGAGATTGATCTTGCAGGTATTTTCTGAGGACAAATACACTGAAAACTGTAAAATACTCAGTTACTCCAGTGGAAGCAAAGGAGTATAAGGGACATAGAAAAAGGAGTCAATGAAGCCAACTGGAAAGCAGGCTTTAGAAACAGTTACCTCAGCAGACTGGGCCTAAGAAGAGGAGAAATGCAGCTTAAAAAAGCAGAGGGTTATTTGCAAAAAGAGCACTTTAGTCTGTGAGCTTCCTCACCTCACTGTCCAAGTGTGTCTGCCAAGTGTGCAAAGCAGTAGAGTGTGCATTGCTCATTTGGGCCCTGGGTGGCCATTCCTGTTCGTGAAGGGTAGCGTCTGTTTCAACTGAGGCATTTCAAATGCCATCCTTCCCCTCAGCAAGTATGTGCAGATCTGAGGTGTGTTTTCCAAGTACCAGCTTTCCCTTACAACATCAGAAGTGAGAGGAGTTACCTATTCTATTACTCTAAAACTCCTCCATATGAGGAGGAGTGGTCAGCTCGGCTGACCACTTATCCTCAATCATACTTCAGGAAGTTGAAATATGAGCAGATTTAGACTTTACTTTTACTTCTCTGTGAAACTAACAGCTTTGTAGCTCCCAAACTCACAGCAGAAAACAGATACATTATGGGCTATTAAGGGCCATTATCCAGAATCCATGGTGTGAGAAGTTGATACTGCAGTTTTTGTCATATGGACTAAGCAAAGGAGAAAATACTGTTTACAAACCCCGTTCAGGTAGCAAGACTGAGGTATGACACCACCACTTCCAAAATAGTGTTTCTTTCCTTCACAGCAGCCAAAGAAAGAAAGAGAAATCGGTGCAAACTTTCTTTCTGAAGCAGCAGAATAGAAATAAATCCAAAGGGATAACACAGCATGCTCATTTTCAGAGCCAATATCCTCTGAAATGTTAACTACTGTGTTGCTAAAAGAGTATGTGACAAAGAATCAGAGATCTGCTGTAGTGCAATGATAGTAACAGACCATGGGAGAAGAAAATCCCTACTGCGCTATCTTGGTGAGGTAGGTTTGTGAAACCCCAGCTTTTCCTGGATGTTAACACTGGATCTTTCATGGTATAAATTCATTTCTGTATGTTTTTAACAGACTTGGGAAGCCTGTCATTGCAATAGTGGGTGACAAGTCATAGCTAGATGATAAAGAGGAAAGGCTGAAAACAGTCTTGGTGCTCTATGTGGCTGGAGAGCGGCTAGGTAGAGAGGGACCTGAGGGTACTGGTCAATGGTAGGCTGAACATGGGGCTGCAGTGTGCCCAGGCAGCCAAGAAGGCCAATGGCATCCTGGCCTGCATCAGGAACAGTGTGGCCAGCAGGAGCAGGGAGGTCATTTCTGCCCCTGTACACTGCACTGGTTAGGCCACACCTTGAGTCCTGTGTCCAGTTCTGGGCCCCTCAGTTTAGGAAGGATGTTGTCTTGCTGGAGCGTGTCCAGAGAAGGGCAACGAAGTTGGTGAGGGGTTTGGAACACAAGCCCTATGAGGAGAGGCTGAGGGAGCTGGGGTTGCTTAGCCTGGAGAAGAGGAGACTGAGGGGTGACCTTCTTGCTCTCTACAACTACCTGAAGGGAGGTTGTAGCCAGGCAGAGGTTGGTCTCTTCTCCCAGGCAGCCAGTACCAGAACAAGAGGACACAGTCTCAAGATGCACCAGGGGAGGTTTTGACCAGATGTTAGGAAGAAGTTCTCTACAGAGAGAGTGATTGCCCATTGGAATGGTCTGCCCGTGGAGGTGGTGGAGTCACCATCATTGGAGGTGTTCAGGAGGAGACTTGATGGGGTGCTTGGTGCCATGGTCTAGTTGTTTAGGTGGGTGGATTGGTTGATAGGTTGGATGCAATGATCTTGAAGGTCTCTTCCAACCTGGTGCATTGTATTGTACTATTGTATTATAAAGTCACAGTCTTTCCTTAAAGATCATTTGCAGGTTACACAACACTCTGCTATGTTGAAGCAATAAGTTTGCTCCACTGAACAATCCTGCCTTAACACCTGATAAACCCAGCTGGTGAGCATCTCCAACCTGCTCTCTTGACATACTTGAGCCTTCCATAGTAATAAAGCTGTATCCATAATAATAGCCAAAAGTTCACATCCCAGATTATTCAGAAGCATTTCTCTACTATTCTTCAGCAGTACCTGTTGATGCACTGAGTCTTCATTGTATTTTCATCGTTTGCAAGACCAGCAATATCCTGCAGTACTTTACCAGCCATGAGAGGAGAAGGAGGTAAGAGGTGGAGGGAGCCCTCTGTAAGGTTTCCAGTTATTAACTTCTGCAGGAGCACCTGACTGGAACTGTGGCCACCGAGGCAGGTGTCAAAATGTCCGTGGCAGCAGTGACAGTGATTCACTAGGCCATGGAACCTTCCTGCCAGGCTTACCAGCATCTGGAGATGGGAATGTGTCATCTCCGGGCCCATCTGTCAGGCTGTCAAGTTGGTGACAATATGAGAGAGCAAGACTTTTTAAAAAAAGGAAAAAAAAAAAAATTAAAAAAGAAAGAAAGGAGAGGGGGGAAAAAAAGGTAAAGAAATCATCTGAGCCAGATTATAGTTATTTCAGTGGTGAGGTGCGTGCCAAAGCCCAGCAGCAGCAGCAGCACAGGCTCTGGGTGGCTGACACCAGACCTTAAGGGTGGCCTCAGAGGTCCCGGAGCAGGAGAAAACCGCACAGGGCGCAAACGGGAAGCAGCGCAGTAAAACCGGGCCACAGTCGCGCTGCCACCCTGCTCTCACCTTCAGGCCCCGCGTACGCGCCGCGGCGCCCCTGTTCGCGACCCAGATCCCCACGCGCCCTCCGCGTGGGGTTCCTTCCCTCCTCCTGACAGCGGCGGAGGCCGGGCCGGGGCGATTCCACCTCAGCCCAGGAGCGTTGGGGCGGGACCGACACGCCCAAGCCCGGTAGGCAGTGTCGAGGCCGGGCTGGTGCCGGCGCTGCTGCCTCTCCGTGCCCGGGGAGGGAGCTTCGGCCGCCGCTGCTCCCCTCACTGCCGGCGCCATGGAGCGGCGCGGGACGGCAGCGGCGGCGGGCGGCGATGTCTGCATGTGCCAGACCGTCTGCCCGGCCCACGCCAACCACCGCGGCGAGCTGAGCGCCGGGGAGCTCCTCAAGTGGATGGATGCGACTGCCTGCCTCGCAGGTAGAGGGACGGCAACGGCCCCGCGGGCGGTCGGCGCCGAGGGGCTGAGGGCAGCGGCCGGCGAGGAGAAGTGTTTTAGGGCGGCGGGGAGAGGCCGTCCCGTGTCACCCCTCCTCCCCTCAGAAATTTTCCTTAAACTCGTCGGCTGTGTGGGGAGAGCGTCTCCTTTGCCGAAAACCCGTTGCCCTGTCCCGATATTGGCCAATGACAGGCGAGGAGGGGGCGAAATTTTGTCCCTGGGGAGTGGGGAGGGAGGGGGGCAGTGCTGGAGGGGAAGATTTCAGGGAGTGAGTGCGTGAGATTTGATGGTTCAGATTAGGAACAGGCATCATATTAGGAACAGGCATCAGGGGAGTGAGAAAGCTTGGGGGGCTGGAGAGGAGTGTCACATCTTAAGGGAGAGTGAAGAAAAGAGACAGGGGCGGTTAGGATGAGAAAAAAAGCCGCAGAGGGAGAAAGGGGGATGGGGGGGGAAAAAAGTACTAATTTAAGAATATTGGCACATGGATAGGGAAAAAAAACCCAACAACCACAAATCCAATCAGCGTGCAGAGCACTGTGTGCCTGGTTTAACTCGGCTTCGAAAACTTTTATAGTCTCCTCAGCTAACTTCTGGAAGCGAAAGCGGCATCAAAAGCACGAAGAAAACCCAAGGCTCTGCCATGGGTCTGTCACTGAACTCCGTTTCCAAGTACAGCTGCATACATTAGCAGCCCATAATGAGCCTTGCAGAGAATAGCGGGTGTATATTTGGGGAGCTCGTGTCTGCACGGCGTCTCCATGCAACGCGGTGACCGCGGAGCACTCGCTGCGTAGGTGTGTGCCGCGCTCGGTGCGGCTTTATGTAATCCGCTGTTCCTATATAGGAAGAGTTGGGATCCTGGAGAGCTTGTCCCACACAATAACCCAGAAACTACCTAGCACGTAGCGACTTCCCAGTATGATCATACCTTTTTTTTTTTTTTCCCCCCTTTCCTTTATTTTTTTGAGATTTATTTTAGCACGAAGGAGTCATTGGATTTCAGCCCTTCAGTGATTTACCCGTTAACAGCGCTTTTTGGCAGGGGGACACCGAATTGACCTCAGCATCCCCTGAACTTGAGTCTCTGCTCTGAAGTGGCACAGCCCCAGCAGCTGCAAATTTGTCCTTGCTCTCTGGACTTCAGTTATGCTGTGGTGATCTAAATCAGTTACAAATCTGGCACCAAAGATCACCTTCATAGTTGCTTTTAGTTAATTAGGCTTAGGGCAGCAGCAGTAATCAATGCCCATCCTGTTGCACACGATGGATTTTTAACATCTTTCCTCACTTTTTTTTCCCCCTCCACAGTAAACTCAGCATACCAGGCAGGAATTTGTGTGGCTTTGCCATCTTTCACCTGCATTACTGCCAGGAAGTACAGTTTTGAGTGCCTGGGATTTGCACCTTCTGCATTTCATACCCTGGTGCTCCAGGTGTGATCCACCTTGCTGGCTGCTTTCTGACTTTTAAAGCTGTTTATGATTATCTCCACCTTACTCATCATGTTGTACCTATCACAATGCCAACTCCATCCTCTTAGTTGTTAGTGACCGCCTCTCTTTCAACACATCTTTCTGTGTTTCTAATAAGTGCCTTCATATATTTTGCTCTCATATTTTCAAAGGAAGCTGCTTAGTTGCTGAGACAACTCTAATTCCTCCAAGTTTTTTCTTAATATGCTCACTAAAAATACTGCTGCTTGGGAGAAGCACTCCTGCCTATTGAGCACTGCTGTGTTCTAGGTTTCCTGCTAGTCCTCTTTTTTTGCCTCTTTCACTCAGGATGCTCTTCTGGAGCAAGGGTTTCCTTGCTGTAAAAAGGGGGCTGTTAAATATTAGCAGTAAAGATGTTTATCTTTTCCAGATTAACTATCATAATTAATACAAATAGGGTGCATTATTCTTCATAATCAAATGCATCCTAGGAAGAGGAAGAACACAACTTGAACTTTGTTGAATATATTTTCCAGTAATAAATACTTGGGTTTGATGTTTTACATCATGTTGGTATTTGTTTTATGTGGTTTTAGTACCGCACTGGGGGTGCTTTCCACTGCTGTGACCACACTAATGATCCAGTAGACATTTCTCCTGTGTCTGAGAATCCTCAACTGACAAAACTTCTACACTGGTTTAAGATAAACAAGATTCATGATGCCCTGTGTTGAGGAAGATTGCTGAGATTTCTGTAGGCTTTTTAATGCTTTGTGACTCTTTTTCTCTTGCACCATGCTTGTTATGGCTATTTTACTAAAATGTTCATTTTTAAAGACCTGAAATAGAGCTTTCCAGAGTGAGTGGGATCGTTGTCATAATTTAGTCTCATCTCCTGATGTTACCTTTATTTCATGGTAAATATTAACTTTAATGTTATTTAGCTTCTTTTTTTTTCCTAGGGGTCCACTGCAGACTTGCATTAAGGTGATCAAAAGAAGACCTGTAATCTACTGTGTTTTGTCTCTGTTTCTCATGCACAAGTGTACAGGGAATACCTTACTGCGAATGCAATGTGTTAATTGTGTGTCCATGTGTCTCTTTTGAAGCTGAGAAACATGCTGGTGTATCTTGTGTGACAGCATCTATGGATGACATACAGTTTGAAGAGGCTGCCAGGTACAAAAACCAGCTAACAACAGTCAAATGTTTGGATTCTAGAAATTCTTTATTTGGCAGAGGTAAATGGAGGCATTATAAAATCTGAGATGGCAGGCTAGTGGACTCACCAGAGTCACAGGGTTAAGTCTCAAAATTGGTCTTTTCAGTCTGTGATAGCCTCACCCACTAAGAAAACAGATCAGTTTCACAGGTCTTGTTACACTGATGTGGCAACCTAGGTGCCAGGTGAAAAACTCATGGCCCAGTGATCTTTGGTTCTACTGAAGAGAATGTTTCAGGGCACTACTTATCTCTGTTAAATAATACCTATAACAGTCGTTGTATCTTTTTTTTTTTTATTGCTGCAAGTGTCCAGAGAAGGGCAACAAAGGTGTGGAGTGGTTTGGAGCACAAGCCCTATGAGAGGAGGCTGAGGCAGCTGGGGTGGCTTAGCCTGGAGAAGGGGAGGCTCAGGGCAGACCTTATTGCTCTCTACAACTACCTGAAGGGAGGTTGTAGCCAGGTGGGCATTGGTCTCTTCTCCCAGGCAACCAGCACCAGAACAAGAGGACACAGTCTCAGGCTGCACCAGGGGAGGTTTAGGCTGGATGTTAGGAAGAAGTTCATCATAGCAAGAGTGATGGGTCATTGGAATGGGCTGCCCAGGGAGGTGGTGGAGTCACCATCACTGGAGGTGTTTAGGCAGAGACTGGATGGGGCGCTTGGTGCCATGGTTTAGTTGATTAGATTGTGTTGGTTGATAGGTTGGACTCGATGATCTCAAAGGTCTCTTCCAACCTTGTTAATTCTATTCTATTCTATTCTATTCTATTCTATTCTATTCTATTCTATTCTATTCTATTCTATTCTATTCTAGTGTTCTTTCAGTTTATTCCTTACCATCTCTTCCTTTCAGCTCTTTTTGAAAGATGTGTTCATGTAACAAACCAGAAATGTTTTGCATTGTCACTGAATAGTGACTCAGTCTACAAGATAAAAGAGGATTTTAGTTTTTGTTTTAACCATTTTTCATGATTTACCAAGAGATGAAAGACTCTGTAAGAGGAAATAGAACGTTTATTCCTAAACTATATTTTACAGAAATGTTGGTTTTCTTCTTCTTCTTCTTCCCCCCCCAAACACACAGTCTAGAAATTAATGAGTGCTTAGATGGGATCGACTCAGTTACACAGACCAGTGCACATGCTGTTGTCCTGACTATGAGCCAAGCAAAACTGCGTGTTAGATGTACAGCAGATGTCAATCTAAAATAGTTTACAGTACACAAGTGTAAAACAGGCATTCACTCACACTTCTGAACAGAAGCTTTTGGGAGTAGTGTCCATTAGCATGAGAACTAGAACAGGAAACAAAAGTGAGCATGGTCATACTGAATCTAGAACTCATGATAATTTCTTGGTCTGTTTTACAAGTGTTTTAAAGTGCTTGTCCTGCCTGTAATTGTTCTCTGGTTTTAAGTTTGTCCTTAGGAAAAAGCCCTGTCTGTGAAAAGTGTAATCAGAGTCCTACAAATGAATCCAGGGTGATGGTTTTTCTTTCAGGCATTGTATTTCAGACTTCAGTAGCTTCAGAGGAATTTTCTCTCTCATTTCTGAGAGCAGAACAGAACTTCTGAAATATAATGAAAATACTTTTCCTTACAAAGTTGTTTCTAAGTATGTCTCTACTTATCCTTGCCCTTGCAGTGCCAGTGTTTCATTCTTGACTCGAATGTAAGCTATGGGTGTGTTAACAGTGATGTGGTTTCATTAACTGTTTTTCCAGCCTCAGGTCATCCCTAACATCCACTTTTTAACTTAGTGTGTAATTTCCCAAATTTTGCCAGATCTTGTTGATCACACACGTCTTGCATACACAGATTCATTAAAAAGAGTGTCTCCAGCAGGTTCTTCTTCTCCTCTATTCTGCTTCTGGAGTATTGTGTCCAATTCTGGGCTCCCCAGCTCAAGAGAGACCCAGCAGATAACTATGAGAATGGTCAAGGGGCTGGATCATCTGTCTTATGAGGAAAGGCTGAGAGACTTGGGTCTGTTTATTGTGGAGGGAAGACTGAAAGGGGATCTTATCAATGTTTACAAATACCTGAGGGGTGGGTGTCAAGAAGGAGCCAGTGTCTTTTCAGTGGTGCCTTGTGATAGGATGAGGGGCAATGGGCACAAACTAGAACACAGGAAGTTCCACCTCAATGTCAGGGAAAACTTCCTTTGTGTGAAGGTGAATGAACACTGGAACAGGCTGCCCAGAGAGTTTGTGGAGTCTCCTTCTCTTTTTCAAAACCCACCTGGATGTGTTCCTGTGCGTCCTGTCCTAGGTCAACCTGCTTTGACAGTGGGGTTGGATTTGATCTCCAGAGATCCCTTCCAACCCCTACCATTCTATGACTATGTGATTCTGTGAAATAAGAGAGCTCTTGTATCTCACAATAGTAAAAGTAAAAGGTGGTTCTTTAAGTCACCTGCTGTAAGGTTTCATTTGCCTAACTCAGGTTACCAAATGGTAAGCACTAACTCTGCACACTTTTTTCCAGTTGACATGGAAACAGATATTTCCACAGGTCTGTATATTGCAAAACTCATTTTTATGCCATGACAACAACTAAGTCCTTCTTATTTGTCTTTCAATATCCACCATTTCAGTGGTATTAAGAACATCTGATTTCAAATTACATTTCTTTAAGTTTCATTACTACTCCATATGTCAATCATACCCAGTTCACTCTGATACATTTCAAAAGCTTTCTGCTGGTTACAAGTGAAAGTGTGGTGTTCTGTGACTTCTGTCTGCCCTTACATACCTATTTCAATGCCCAAGCTGATCAGCTCTCTTGACTAAATAAATCAGTATGACCACAGTCAGATGTGATACAGTGTAAAGCACTGAATTTTGAAACAATTTCTGAAACTTTTCCCTCTCCTACTGTCTGACCATCTGAGCTCTGACATCTTTATTTTCCGATAGGACTGTGGACCTCAGAGGGCTACACTTTCCTACAATAAAACCTGAGTCCAGCCCTGTAGACTGTTCAGAACACCAGGGAAAATGAAAGCCAGTCAGGGAATCTTAATGTTTGTGGAATCCAAATCCACGATATGTGTATCTCTGCTGAGTGAGATCACATCCAGCTTTGTTCTTTTGTTCCCACTCTGCAGTTTCCTCAAAGACAGACCCAGACTTACCTCTCTCAACCTCTCTTACGCAATGTTCTTGCACAGAGGAAAAGAGGCCACCAGGGAGGTTTCTCTGACAAAGGTGAAAGAAACAATCTTTGTACAGAAGAATAGTGCCCTGCTGGTAAATCTGAGATTGAGGCCTCTGCAGTCCCTTCTGGGACAATCCAGCATCATGATGTTCTTGACAGGAACTGTGATGTTCTCTGCAAGCATCTGTAGAGACTGAACTCTCCACCTGTCAAGGAAAGCCTCACACTTGCTATCAGTGTTAGAATTTATCTAATGAGTATGTTCTTTCTTTTTTGTACCTTACACTTGTCATTACCTCTACTGCTGTGTTACTGTAATCCTCTTGGGAGTTATGTGACAGCTACAGAGTCTTCAAAGATGTTTCAGGGTACCTGAGTTCTATCTTTTAGGATTTTGAAAGCCTTTTTACAAGGCTTGTTAACTTTGAAGCAGGGACACTTACTAATTGGTTTTCTTTACAGTTAGAAATTTTCCCTGTAGTTGAGTGAGATTACCCTCTAAACTTCTAGACAAATAATGGTGAGGCCTTGAGCTGGCTAGTTTGAAGAAGGTAAGACACAGCTGCAGAGAACAAAGGGGCTAAAGTAATGAAGAGTCACACACTAAGAAGCTGGCTAGAACATCACCAAGAGACTGTAATATTGTTGGAAGGTCAGAAATTAACAGCAGAGGCTGAGAAGTCGAAGGGCTTTATCTGTTTAAATGATTCCATGCATATGTAAACCATTTCCCAGAAATTCAATGGGTATGTGTTGTAAGTGTGTATAAAGCATGTAGAGACCATCTTTGGTTATGCAGACTGGGACTGCTGCCCCTTCACATCTGGTGCCACTAATAAAGGCAGTACCCCACCTTTAATAGCTATAGGCTATTAGGTTTTGATTGATCTCCCCGTGTCAACTTCTATTCCAAACTTAAACGTGAATGATGTGTTAGTGTTCTGATCACATTCTCCTTTTTGTAAATGAGCTGGTGCTTCTCTTAGCTCTGCGGTTTAGAACCGTTACAATAATGATTGTGCTTTTTGTTTGCACTGAATGATAGAGAAACTCCTTCTGAATTCATTCTTCAAGAGCTATTAAAGTCTGTGTATCTGCAGATGGTCTTAATTCTTTCTTTAACCACTGTCCACCCTCATATATTCAAAGGCTTCCCCTTGTCTTCTTGAGTGTGATCAAGAAAGAGAAAGTTTCTGTGTAGTTGCTTGTTCCTGTCTGGTACTGTAGAGGAGCATGTTTCCTATTCACCATTCTAGTGTTTGGTAACAATGTGTTTGAAGTTCTGGCGTTGAGAGAAGCAATTTGAGAAAAGCCTTACCTTTAAATGTCAAAATCCTATTAAATTAGGAAGAAAAGAGAAGGCTTTTTCTTGTTCTTTTTTTTTTTTTTTCTGAAGGCCGGGGGGAGGGTGTTTGTGTGGTTTTTTGTCTGGGTTTTGGTTTTTTATTAATAAACAGTCATAAGTGTACCAAATCCTTAGCTGTAAATGCCTACTTTATAGGTACTCAAGTGGTCTGAGTTATATTATCCTGTCTCAGATGTAGCTAGCTGCATTTTGCCGGCTCTGGGACTGATCATAGCAGTTGTAAGGTAGTTTAAATTCTCTGAAGACAGTGGCCTGGTGCCCACGTACTTTGTTATTCTGACTTGCTGTGTACAGCATATCCTTTTTACTGCTCTGCTCAACAGCACAACGTCAGGAAAAACAGCCTTTCCAACCTTTTAGCATTGTCTTGTCTTAGGATATTAGGGGTTTGAAAATAAGGGTGACCAACATGCAACAGGTACTTTAGAAGTTCCGAAATGAAATCAATTATTTTCTCACTTAAATTTCATTCATGTTGGTAAAAAGATATGATCCTCTTCAGAGATTCCATGTAGGTAAATAGGGAAGAGTAGTTCACAGAATCACAGAATGTTAAGAGTTGGAAAGGACCTTGAAAGATCATGTAGTCCAACCCCTGTGCCAGAGCAGCATAACCTATACCGGATCACACTGGAATGCACCCTGGTGCATTTTGAGTATCTCCAGAGAGGGAGACTCCGCAACCACCCTGGGCAGATGTATGCTGTTAGGATGGAAAGGAGATCTTGTGGCCCTGTTTTTGGCCAGAACTTGGAAACTGGACTCTGTTCCTGCCCCTCAGACATATCAGAGCACTTTTTGTGTAGGATTATTTATCATAGTATCATTTTAGTATTATAGTATCAGTCAGGGTTGGAAGGGACCACAAGGATCATCTAGTTCCAACCCCCCTGCCATGGGCAGGGACACCCCACACTAGATCAGGCCGGCCAGAGCCTCATCCGGCCTGGTCTTAAACACCTCCAGGGACAGGGCCTCAACCACCTCCCTGGATAACCCATTCCCAGGCTTCACCACTCTCATGGGGAAGAACTTCCTCCTCATGTCCAGCCTGAATCTCCCCACCTCCAGCTTCATTCCATTCCCCCTAAGTCCTATCACTACCTGATAGCCTGAGAAGTCCCTCCCCAGCCTTCTTGGAGGCCCCCTTCAGATACTGGAAAGCCATAATTAGGTCACCTCAGAGCCTTCTCTTCTCCAGACTGAACAGCCCCAACTCCTTCAGTCTGTCCTCATAGGAGAGGTGCTCCAGCCCTCTGATCATCCTCATGGCCCTTCTCTGTGCATGTATCTGTATGCTGGAGAACACAGATGGAGTATATCTTGTGTGGTTTTTGCAGTCAGATACAGTCAGTGCATGATTAAGCTGCATGACTACATATTACAAGATGTTATTCTTCTTAACAGAATTGGACAAATTATTACCATCAAAGCAAAGGTGAACAGAGCATTCAAAACCAGCATGGAGGTAAGAGATCATCATTCTTATTCCTAATGATATTTAAAGAATAGAAGAGGTGTGGGAGGAACAGAGGAATTCAGTGTAGGTCCAGGGTTACTTGTTTCAGAAGGAGCTTAGTGCAGTTACCTAAATAATAACACTGCCTAATGAAACTCTGGTTTCATAATGGCTATTGCCTGTTTCTTGTAAAATAATCCCTGTCAAATTGGAACCTAGACCCTGAAGACTTAAACTCCTTGGCAGGTGTAATGGACAAGATGGAATAGGCATCATTGGTGCAATCCAAGGCTATTCACCTCTAAGCAATCTGTGCATCAGTGCTAGGATCCATGAATAGTGGAGTTCTAAGTATTTTTGAAACTTGTGATACAAAAATATTTATCTCAGGTGTATATATGTTATGACTTTTCATATTGTAACATTATGCAATGCATCTCCCAATCACTTACTTGAAATCAGAACTTAAGGGTACTTTGCGTTGTGCCCAAATCCATTTCTCATTGGTGTTAATGTCAGTGATGCAACTTCAGTGAATGCATTCCAAAAGGTTCTGAAAATTAGGAAAAAATCAGGAGCTTTGATGCATATCCTGCCTGTCTCACAGGATCAAAGTCTGTGTTTTACCTTCAAATATTTCATTATGCTTTACACATCTGTACAGAATGTTTTTCTCACACAGACCTCAGAAGGATTCAGCTGGGGGCTCCAAATGACACACAAGTAGACAGAAAGAGATACACATAAAACTAAAATATCTTTCAGATTTTTTTTATTCTACCTTAGAAGAGATGTTAAACATACATCCACAACTTTTGTACTAAAATACTTACCAGAGCTTATTGTGATGTTCTTATGTGTTCAGGGATGTATCAGTGATCACAGAGTATGTTTTTTACCTTTGTTCTTTAAGAGACTGGAAGTGTAATATGACAAACCCTGCACCATTTTGTCTCAACTCAGTTGTCAATTATGTAAATATCTTTTTTGTCTCCTTCCTCCACTATCTCCTTCCTTGCAGGTTGGCATCACGGTTACAGTACAGGACATTTTGACTAACATTGAGAAAATGGTGAGCGTAGCATATGCAACATATGTAGCCAAACCAGTTGGGGATGAGAAGGTATTCTTTCTGTTTTCTTCTGTTTGAATTTGCTGAGACTGAGTTTCTGTAAAGCAACCCCACTTCACTGGTTGTGAAACACAGGAAAACATTCATACCTGTTTATTCTGATCAGTACTGTGAAACCAGCATGAAGCCTAGACAGTATGAAGTTGGTTTTCCCCCTCATCTCTGCTCTGAAGTTGTTAGAGTGTGTATTATTGTTTCCTCTTTCACATTTGCTGGTAGTAGAACTGGTGTCTTTTTAAGGGCTGCAGTACTGATTGGAAGGGAGATTGCTGTGGGTCTGCACAGTCTCTCTCTGCAGAAACCAATGTATATACATCCTGAAAGCTGCAAAGATGCTGGAGGTGGGGGTTCTTTATCCTTCACTCCTTTAAGGAGGTTTTTCAGGCATCACTATTCAAATAGAACACATTATTTTTAATCTAGCTGCCAATCTACATTGATCCTTTGCAATTTATGTTAATTAGTTTTCATGACAATGTTGTTTCTGCTTCCCAGAATTTGGCTTCCCAGAGGTAATTTGAGGTCAGAAACAATGCTGTTTGGCCTTCGCATTGCTGTGCCACACAGGCAGAGTTCTTCTAAAGGTTTTATATGAGAAAGGCCAAATATTCCTCAGATCCTCTTAATATACTCCCTTTGTATCTAGTAGTATACTTTCTTGAAATGTGAGTGACTGGAATTATTTGTCTGAATTTGCTGTTTGTCTGAATGTGTTTTGACAGTGTACGTGCCTATTTAACATCCACTGCAGATTGGCAGAGAACAAAAGCAATTAATATATTCAATCATGCCTGCTTTTTCTTCTGCAGTTATATATTGCATTTTGCAGAAGAAAGAGATCAGAATGGCTTTACCAAAACTATAGCCCAGTTTGTCTCTTAAAGGTTAATGGCTAAACTGGTTAGCCTGAAAGCACTAACATAGTATAAAGTAAGGATTATTTGATCCATTGCATCAATCCATTTACCTTTTGCTCAAATTTTTAGATAGGTTAATTCAGGATTTAATTGATGATTAACTAAGATTAGGCTTAAGACAGGAATGCCCTAGAGGGAGTTTGAGACCTCAGTTCAAATTCCATCACAAGTCAAAGTCTTGGTAAAGTCAGGTCCTGCCTCTCCAACCTGATCTCCTTCTACGATCAGGTGACCCACCTGGTGGATGTGGGGAGGGCTGTGGATGTGGTCTACCTGGACTTCAGCAAGGCCTTTGACACCATCCCTCACAGCAAACTCCTGGCCAAGCTGTCAGCCCATGGCTTGGACAGCAGCACTCTGTGCCGGGTTAGGAACTGGCTGGAGGGCCAAGCCCAGAGAGTGGTGGTGAATGGTGCCACCTCCAGCTGGAGGCCAGTCACCAGTGGCATCCCCCAGGGATCAGTGCTGGGCCCCATCCTCTTCAACATCTTCATTGATGATCTGGATGAGGGGATTGAGTCAGTCATCAGCAAATTTGCAGATGACACCAAGTTGGGAGTGGATATTGACCAGTTAGAGGGCAGAGGGGCTCTGCAGAGGGACCTCAACTGACTGGACAGATGGGCAGAGTCCAATTAGATGACATTCAACAAATCCAAGTGCATCTTGAGACTGTGTCCTCTTGTTCTGGTGCTGGTTGCTTGGGAGAAGAGACCAACCCCTGTCTGGCTACAACCTCCCTTCAGGTAGTTGTAGAGAGCAATAAGGTCTGCCCTGAGCCTCCTCTCCTCCAGGCAGCAGCCTCAGCCTCTCCATGCAGGGCTGGTGTTCCAAACCCCTCCACAGCTTTGTTGCCCTTCTCTGAACACGTTCCAGCAAGACAACATCCTTCCTAAACCAGGGAGCCCAGAACTGGACACAGGACTCAAGGTGTGGCCTAACCAGTACAGAATGACTTCCCTGCTCCTGCTGGCCACACTGTTCCTGATGCAGGCCAGGATGCCATTGGCTTTCTTGGCTGCCTGAGGCTGGCTCATGTTCAGCCTACTATCAGACAGTACCCCCAGGTCCCTCTCTGCCTGGCTGCTCTCCACTCACTCTAACCCAGCCTGTAGCACTGCATGGGGTAGTTGTGGCCAAGGTGTAGAACACGGCACTTAGATGTGTTAAATCTTATGCCCTTGGACTGTGCCCATCTGTCCAGCCTGTCAAGGTCCCTCTGCAGAGCTCTCCTACCCTCTAACAGATCAACACCTGCCCCCAGCTCAGTGTCATCTGCAATTTACTGATGATGGACTCAATCCCCCTCATCCAGATCATTGATAAAGATACTGAATAGGATGGGGCCCAGCACTGATCCCTGGGGGACACCACCACTGACTGGCTGCCAGCTGGATGTGGCACCATTCACCACCACTCTCTGGGCTTGGCCCTCCAGCCAGTTCCTAACCCAGCACAGAGTGCTGCTGTCCAAAGCACGAGCTGACAGCTTGGCCAGGAGTTTGCTGTGGGGGACAGTGTCAAAGGCCTTGCAGAGGTCCAGGTAGACCACATCCACAGGCCTCCCCACATCCACCAGGCGGGTCACCCTGATCATAGAAGGAGATCAGGTTGGTCAGGCAGGACCTGCCCTTCTTAAATCCATGCTGGCTGGGCCTGATCCCTTGGCCATCCTGTAAGTGCTGTGTGATTGCACTCAAGATGACCTGTTCCATAATCTTGCCTGGCACTGAGGTCAGGCTGACAGGCCTAGAATTCCCTGGCTCATCCAACCGGCCCTTCTTGTGGATGGGCACCACGTTGGCCAGCTTCCAGTCTTCTGGGACCTCTCCAGTGAGCCAGGACTGCTGAAAAATGATGGAGAGCAGCTTGGCCAGCTCATCTGCCAGCTCTCTCAGCACCCTAGGATGGATCCCATCTGGCCCCATGGACTTGTGGAGATCCAAGCGGTTAAGGAGGTCTCTAACTACTTCCTTCTGGATCACAGGGGAACTATCCTGGCTCCTTCTGCCAGCTCAGGAGGCCAGCTGTCTGGAAGACAACCTATCCAGCTATTAAAAATTGAGGCAAAGAAGGTGTTAAGTACCTTTGCCTTTTCCCCATCTTTAGTTACAATATTTCCCTCCATTTTCACTAAGGAGTGGAGGTTGTCCTTGCCCCTCCTCTTCCCATTAATATATTTATAGAAGGATTTTTGTTGTCCTTCACAGCAGAGGCCAGTCTAAGCTCTAAATGTCCTGTTGCTCTCTTATTTTTTCCCTGCATGACCTAGCAACATCCTTAAACATTTAATGGGTTACCTCTCCTTCCTTCCAAAGATGATACACCCTCTTTTTTCCCCCCTTAATTACTTTAGAAGTTCATTGCCCATCCAGGCTGGCCATGTGCCCTGGCGGCTCATCTTCCAGCACACTGGCACAGCCTGTTCTGAGCCTTCAAGAATTCTTTCTTGAAGTGGGTCCAGCTCTCCTGGACCCCTTTGTGTCTAAAGGCTGTTTCCCAAGGTACCTTCTGAGTTAGTTCCTTAAGTAACCTGAACTCCACCTTCCAGAAGTCCAGAGTGGAGGTTTTGTTGTTGCTCCTCTTAGCTTGACTGCATATTGAAAACTCAATTATTTCATGGTCACTGGATCCCAGACAGCCTCCAACCACCACATCTCCCACCAGCCCTTCTTTGTTTGTAAAAAAAAAGGCAAGCAAAGCCTTACCCCTGGTAGGCTCACACAGCAGCTGGGATAAGAAGCTGTCCTCCATACACTCTAAGAACCTCCTAGACTGCCTCCTCTCTGCTAAGTTCCCAGCAGATATCAGGCAGGTTGAAATCACCCATAAGAACAAGGTCTGGTTACCTTGAGACAGCCTCTAGCTGCCTATAGAATAATTCTTCCACCTCTTCATCCTGGTTGGGTGGTCTATAACAGACTCCAACCAGGATGTCTGCCTTGTTTGGCCTTCCCTCTATTTCTCACCCAGGCACTCAACCTGATCATCCTCAATCTCTAGTTCCATGGCATCTAGTGCCTCCCTGATGTACAGGGCCACCCCTACACCCCTTCTCCCTTGCCTGTCTCTTCTGAAGAGCCTGTAGCCATCAATTACAGTGCTGCAGTCATGTGAGTCATCCCACCACATCTCTGTGATGTCAACTACATCATAACTTTCCTGCTGTACCACGGCTTCCAGGTCCTCTTGTTTGTTACCCATAATGCATGCTTCAGTGTACATGCACTTCAGCTGGGCTGCTGGTTTCACCCCCTGACTCCAGCTTACCACCCTCAGACTCCTGTCTGGGTGGGGGGTGGGTTTCAGCGCCTTCCCCTTTCAAATCTAGTTTAAGACAGTACAGTTTGGATGTAGTTTGCCATTGAACTGACATACATGGCAGTTTGCACTTAAGGGAGAAGAAATTCTGAGGGGTGTCTGTGTAGTGAGTGGAAGTAGTCTCTGGGGTACACTCTTGCATAGACTACAGCACTGATCGTTGTGACTGGATTATTTTTATCATACAAAGATTCGATACTCAAACCTTCATATTAAGATTTTTTTTCTATTTTAGATTATTTTCTTTCATAAATGAGAATTGTCTTAAACTGTGTGTGGCCTCATGGGTGTGTGTATTTAAAAGCTTAAAAGCACTTTGTCATTGAGTTTTGACAAATTATTCTGAAAGGATAATGCAGAATCTCTTGAACTTTAACTCTGTACTTGTTTGTATTAATAGAACTTGTCATCTTGTTCAGCTGACAGCAAAAGGTTGTAGAAAATGCTGATGTCATTTTAAGTTCAAAGTGTACTTTGTAATGATTATGGCATTCGTGTTTGTTTGTTTGTTTTTTTCTCTTTTTCATTTGTGTAGATTGAATTAGAACCTGTAAAGGTTCTGTCTAAAGAAGACCACTTGGAGCACACCCTGGCTATAGAGAGAAGAAAAATCCGACTGGGCTATGAGCAGGTCTTTCAGAATCTAATGCAGGAGAGTAACAAGGAAGGTAAATATTGTGGTCAGCATAAAAGATGGAAGAAATGACTAATAGGCAGCTGGAAGGAGGTTAAAAAGCAGCTAAAGTGTCTGAGTATAGCTCCTTGAAGTTGTGATAGCAGAGCGTGTGCTGGTTTTGTGAGGATGTATAACGTAAGTATTCTAACCGGGTGGTGTTTCTTTTTCTTTCAGAAATTCCAGATTTAATAATGCAAGATTAAAGGCCAAGCATGCATTAAATAGATACAAAATGCAGATCTTCCTGTAGGTCATGTATGTAAGGATTGAGAGTTCACACAGAACTTTCCAATACAGAAACCCTTCCTGGATATATGGACCTCTCCCTGGAGGTGTTCAAGGCCAGGCTGGATGAGGCCTTGAGAGACCTGGTGTAGTGGAAGTTGTCCCTGCCCATGGCAGGGGCATTGGAACTAGATGATATTTAAGGTTCCTTCCAGTCTAAACCATTATATGAATCTAAGTCCTATGAAACGAGTGGTAATGTGTCTCTTCAAGAAAACACAAAGAACTATATTCATGCCATGAAATCATTCACAGCAAACAGAATAAACTTCATTACACAGAGGTCAAAATGGGTGAAAAAGATTTTAAATACCTTATGGCCAAATTAGAAATATTCAGCCAAGAAACAGACTTTTCTATTTTTCTGATAATAACCTGTTCCCAAAGACAGGTCTCAAAAGTTGCTGTCTTCCCCTGAAACAAAGCAAAAACTTCACAACAGTTAAGAAATATGCTGTTATTTTGAAAGTTTGAACTTTAACTCCATGTATAGACAACAGACATTGTGTGACTTTACTGAAGAAAGTGTGCATCTACTGTAAATATAAATTCTAGTCTCCAGTAGAACTGGAGAGACTTGTTCACTGCAAGCAAACAACTTACTTGTCTTCATGGTAACTGTCTCATAGGAGAGAGCTTAATTCCATGAAAGACAAATCAGAGGTTGATGGCTGGTTTCCACTACCTTGGCTGGAAACCCTTGAAGGACCTTACTGTTGTCAGCACCAAATTTTCTCCCCAAGGAGAGAGAAAAGCAAAATAAGATAGAGGATATACTGTGTCAAGGCTTCTAGGTAGAAAAACATGTACAAAGTGTATCCTGAAAGTGAAGTTTGTCTTCTGAGTCTGCCTTGTGCAACAACTTAAGTAGGTCCAAAGTGCAAATTAGTCACGTGTCCACACGTTTATATAATCATAAAGTTAATTATGTCAAAAGTCAAAAGTACAATTCAGATCAAGTAGCTTCTAGCACTTTCAAAATGACTGTCCACATCTTATGCCTAAGTCTGTTCTTGCAAAATGTAACTGACAAAACAAAGAGTAAGGATGTAAGGCTTAAACATTTGAAAGTGAATTAGAAATGCTTAGGTAATGAAAGGTGTTTATTGATTCAGATCTGTATTTCTCTCCTTCTTGTAAGGTTTGTACCATTGTGAAATAATCATGTCATACTCTAATTAGACACATTTGTTCAGGTGCCCATCATACGCGGTGGTCAAAGTCTATCAAAGGTATTTGAATAAGTGATAAACTACTCTGACAGCATCCATTAGAGGTCATGCATAGCAACCACGAATAATCACAAGCACATGCTGAGGCTGTTGGCTGCCTGCATTCACAGCTAGCCAAGTTTCACAGTAACTGCTTCTGACACAGCTTCTTTAAAGGATTCAGTGAGGGCTGGGACGGATCACTGTGCTGTGATAAGACTGCGGGGTGCACCATCCCCCACCTCTTACTTCCCTTGCAAGAGCCAGACAAATCGTCAGCATCTTGCTTCCCTTGCAAAGAACAGAGATCTTCTGTGTCTTTCTTTTTTCCTTCTTGTCATTGTGTCTGAAGCAAATTGCATGCTTCAGTAACTAAGAGTATTTTCTTCCTGGCTGTAAGTTACTAGCTGAAATAATGCATTATTACCTGGCTGCTATCTTTCAGATACTTTTGAAGAGGGAGATGCAGTTTCTGCTGAGCTTACTCATGTACAGAGCATTGAGCTTGTCCTGCCTCCTCATGCAAACCATCATGGGAACACTTTTGGTGGTCAGATCATGGCTTGGATGGAGACAGTGGCAAGTATTTCAGCAAGGTACTTTTCCGTATGTATCTTTGCATATGGCTTTAAATAGATGTGATTTTAATATGGAGGGTTTCACAGCAATTTATTTTAGGAAAAAAAGAAGCAAACTTTGTAACTTTTCTTACACCTTGGACTGCAGGAGGCCTTTGAACCATTTATGTGGTACAGTTCCCACAGTATGCCACACCGTAGTGGGAGTCAAATATTCTTCTTCTGTTACAAATGCAGGCCCTAAGACAAAAGAGGCCATGTTATCCTCCTGAGAGTCTCTGCAGAAATCTCTGCATTGGACATAGGAATAGAAAATGGGCCTCCTTGTGGCTGATGCAGTGTTTTCAAGGCAGAGTAAAGCCAGGATAAACCCAATCCTAACCTTATATCAATTTGATAGCCAAAAGTAAGCAGCCTTCTAAATGTTAATCTGGAAAGCCTTATGCCATAAGAAAGAATAAATCAGATAAGAAGAATAAAAGAAACAAATTCTGTTTTGTTGGTGCACACACAGAATGAATGTGTAACCTTCAGCACATCACTTAACCTTTCAGTCTCTCCGGGTCCTGCAGCCTAAAAGTTCTAGTATTTTTAGCAGTTTAAAGGACTTTGACATCTTCAGGTAATAAATGTGAAGTATTTTTGTGACACCACCTAGCATTGCTTGTCAATAGAGCCTAGGCACACAATCATTTAATTTCTCTTCATCTGGATTCAAACTTGGTTTTCTCCCTGCTTGTTCTTGGACACTATACAAAGCTTGTTTGTAGGCCACTCTTGAGTTCAGTCTGAATTCTCCTTGCATACCAAGTGACCTAAGTCACTACATGGATGTTAGATATGTGTTTGCTTTTGAACTTCAATAATTAAATTACTTGCCCATTCATTATTCATATAGTTTTGATTTATAGCCAGTAGTTGCTCTGATAGCAACAGATTTCTGTAATGGTTGGATAAACAGCTTGCTTTGGTAACATTAGAATACAGTGACCATGCCCCAGTGTGTAGTTCCATTGGCTTCAAAGGGTTTGTTTCTGATTTTTGCCACACTATGACCAAAAAGATGTACCTGTTTTCGCTTGGTAAATTTTACCTGATGAGAGTCACATTTATGTTTAAAGGGAGAAGGAAAACACCAGCAAAACAAGCACTGAAAAACATTTATTTGAAATAATGAATGTCAAACATGATTTGTCATGCTGAAAATCTCAGGAATAATAGCTGGTGACAGAGGCTTGTTGAAAATAAAGATTTTGTAGTTTATGCTCGAGAAATAGCTAGTCCTGCTACAAATCTTTTGTGAGTCCATTCACAATTAGACCTGACCTTTGAATGTGCCGGTTAAGAGTTGATATGTCCGCAAACTCTGCTGGAGGAACAGAAGAGGAGAGCTAACCTCTGACAAATAGGTTTTTGAGGTAATTATAAAGGTTTCATAGTTTCATAGTTTCAGTTAGGGTTGGAAGGGACCACAAGGATCATCTAGTTCCAACCCCCCTGCCATGGGCAGGGACACTCTACCCTAGATCAGGCTGGACAGAGCCTCGTCCAGCCTGGTCTTAAACACCTCAAGGGACGGGGCCTCAACCACCTCCCTGGACAACCCATTCCAGGCCTTCACCACCCTCACGGTGAAGAACTTCCTCCTCATGTCCAGCCTGAATCTCCCCACCTCCAGCTTCATCCCATTCCCCCTAGTCCTATCACTCCCTGAGGTTACTTACCTCCTTCTCCCCTCTCCTCCTCACCTCCACTTTTTTGACTGGACAGCTGTTGAAAATCTTGCAGATAACAATGAAGTAATTTGAAAAAAATAGAAACATTAGTTCAAACCAAATATGTGTTTTCTTATTTGTCTATACTTGCAGTGAAAGCACTCATGGCATAGTTTCCCAGGAAGAATGGAATATTTAGGACAAATTTATGGTTTTAATCCTTTCTTGTTTTCAATAATAATTGTGTTTGCATCTTTGTAGTGAACATTGTAAATAAGATCACCATTCAGCATTTTAAATCAGAAGAGGACATTATTCTTAATGAAATTACAAAGTTGTTTAAATGTATTAGTCTATTAAGAAGCTGCACCACTCAATTAATTAACTACAGATAATTGTGTTCATTTAACAGTACTGGTACATTAGTTTGCAGAGTGCAGTTGAGTTGAAAGCTCGGAATGCTACGACGTGGTATTCTCAAGTTTAAAAACTGCACAGTGAAAAATCTATTCTCACATGTGCATGTGAGGTTCTTACTGAGAAGTTTTGCACACGTGCCTAAGGACAGAGTATGTTTCTTGGAAGTCTAAAAATAAATGTTATTATTGTATATTGTTTCCTTTTCATGCACAGAGATCCTAACAAAGAGTGGGGTTTTGACCACATTTAGAACTGCTGAAGGAGCCTGGGTTTTGACCACTGTTGAGAGCTTGCAAACTAGCTCTCAGTTCCACAAACCCTTAGGCTGTTAGCTGTACTGCAGAATTGCTTCTGAGATGTTGGTGAAGGTCAGAGAAATAATGAATTGTTGGAATTACCTAGTGTAGATGACACAGTATTGCAGAACTTACAAGAATGTAGCTGGGTTTGGTCAAGTGTGTATCTGTTTGTCCACAGTACTAGTACAAAAGCTGCTCTGCCAGTAAAGTCATGAAAAAGGTACTTGCCAGGCATGGACAGCCTTCAGTACTAGATCAGCAAGGTTTTACCAGTCTGGCTACAGAATGTTTCACTATGATCTATGATCTATGATCTTACAAGCAGTTCAGAAAGATCCAGTAGAACAACCCAGCTGAACCTGAGTGCATGTAATTGAGCACTGTAAAGGATCAGGTCTGAAATAAGAACAAACAAGTGAGCAGATGCAATATGCAATTGGAAGCACAAAGGGGCCAGAACAACTTGGATTTGTTTGTTTATAACTCTGTTGTGCCCTCAGCTTTTGAAAGATAGCCAATAGCTCTATGCTTCTGAATTAAACACTCAGGTCAGCATCTTTGTATGCCTTTGTATATGCGAAGAGAAGTTTCTCTGCTCAGCACTGTTTGTGAGCTTCAGGTAGTTTAGTAAATCAAACCAAATCCAAATCTTCATCTGACAGTTAAATTAGCAGGTTTTAGAATTCTTACTTCATATAATACTAGGAAAAAACATCTGACAAACAAGCACAAAAATTATTAAGAAGAATAAATTGGCATTGCTTTGCTTGAACATTGTTTCCAGAGCTCAACCTTTCTGCTCAGGTTTCTTTTAATTGTTTAAAGGTTTCAGGATCTGGTGTTTTTTTGCATACTGGGCAATATCCTGCTCCCCATGCAGTCATATAGAAATTAATGAAACTCTGTGAAATGATCTGTAGGTAAGGGATTCATGGTCTAGCTCTAAAATAAGGTAATATCAAGCAGTGAGAATTAATTAGTTGGTGTTTGCAAAGTGTGTTGAAAATGTAACTTTCAAGCTTGCCTATTATGTGACATTATAATCATGTTTGAAGCTTCAATTATATGCTCTTGGAGCTGAACATGTGAACTGTATTTCAGTGGGTTATGGAATGAATTGCAGTAACATAGTGATCTTCTGGGTTGTATAAACTTTGTTGTTCTAATCACTTACCCAGTTCAAACCTGACACAGGAGGTTCTTTAACAGGACTGTGTATTTTTCTCTCTGTGTCTCTTGCCCTCTTTTTCAGCCGCCTTTGCCGTTCATATCCCGTCCTGAAATCAGTCAATATGTTTAAATTCTGGGGACCATCTGTCGTGGGTGACCGCCTTGTCTTCAATGCGATTGTGAACAATACATTTCAGAACAGGTAAAGCTCTTCATCTTCTTGTCTTTCTTGACATCTCCAGCACCAGCCTAACCATGTGTTTCAGGTTTGAGCTGTCAGTAGCGTTTAGATTACCCGAATGCATTACTTTTTCATGTGGAGCTTTGGTGGATATCAGGAAGAGTGTGGCCAGCAGGAGCAGGGAGGTCATTCTGCCCCTGTACACTGCACTGGTTAGGCCGCACCTCGAGTCCTGTGTCCAGTTCTGGGGCCCTCAGTTTAGGAAGGATGTTGACTTGCTGGAATGTGTCCAGAGAAGGGCGATGAAGTTGGTGAGGGGTTTGGAACACAAGCCCTATGAGGAAAGGCTGAGGGAGCTGGGATTGCTTAGCCTGGAGAAGAGGAGACTGAGGGGTGACCTTATTGCTCTCTACAACTACCTGAAGGGAGGTTGTAGCCAGGCAGAGGTTGGTCTCTTCTCCCAGGCAGCTAGTACCAGAACAAGAGGACACAGTCTCAGGCTGTGCCAGGGCAGGTTTAGACTGGATGTTAGGAAGAAGTTCTATACAGAGAGAGTGATTGCCCATTGGAATCGGCTACCCATGGAGGTGGTGGAGTCACCATCATTGGAGGTGTTCAGGAGGAGACTTGATGGGGTGCTTGGTGCCATGGTTTAGTTGTTTGGGTGGGTTGGATTGGTTGATGGGTTGGACGCGATGATCTTGAAGGCCCCTTTCAACCTGGTGTATTATATTGTATTGTCTCTGTCTATATCTATCTCTGTAGATCTAGATCTGGATCTATCAGTATAATCATAGAATCATAGACTCATAGAATGCTTTAGGTTGGAAGGGTCCTTGGACCATGTAGTCCAAGCCCCTTGCAGTGTCTAGCAACATCTTCAACTAGATCAGGTGGCTCAGAGCCCCTTCCAACCTGACCTGAAATGTTTTGTCTGCCACGTCTCTGGACAATCTGTGCCAGAGTTTCACCAACCTCAGTGTAAAAAAATTATTCTTTGTATTTAGTCTAAATCTCCCCTTTTTTAATTTTAAAACCACCACCCCTTCTCTTGTTGAAACAGGCCTGCTAAAAAAGATTGTTCTCATCATTCTTATAGGCCCCTGTCAGGTACTGGAAGGCTGCTATAAGGTCTCCCCAGAGCCTTCTCTTCTCCAGGCTGAACAACCCAACTCTCTCAGCCTGTCCTCACAGGAGAGGTGCTCCAACCCCCTGATCATCTTCCTGGCCCTGCTCTGGACCCACTCCAGCAGGTCCATGTCCTTGTGTTGAGGGTCCCAGGTCTGGACACAGTACTCCAGGTGAGGTCTCACCAGAGGAGAGTAGAGTGGCAGAATCACCTCTCCTGATCTGCTGGCCACATTTCTTTTGATTTGCCTTCTGGTCTGCAAGTGCCTGTATATCTGTAATTGTCTGTTTGTACCTCCATTTTAAAAAAACTTCACTCAGTGAAGCTTTAAGAAATTGTCTGCCTTTCACTCTCAGTTTGAACAGCATTTGTAATCAGATGCCAGTCCTGCAAACTCAGACCATAAATATCACTGTGAAATTCAGGCATTTTCAAGCAACGAGTTGGTCCCACCACTTTGGTTCTTCGGAAGACTCCAGCTTGCTGCCAGAATCTTCCTGTCTCAGCATCTGTTGACAAATCTGGGTTCTATTTATTCCTGGTTACTGGCAACAGTCATGCTCTATTTTATTTGTTTCTTCCAAGTGTTGTTTCGGGTGTACACAGAGGCCAGGCTTTGCCAGTGCAGTTTGGAATAAAGGGCTACAGACCATCTGAAGTTATATCTTTATCTGAGTGTATGGGCAATGTCAGCATGAAACAGATTTTGGCATGGTGAATGTCTGCTCCTGGAATTTAGTGGTGTGGGTGTTGACCAATCTTGCATAGATCCTGTCTGCTAATGGTTTCTCTCTCTCTTCTATGCATGCATTATTCTTCTGCAGTTTTAGGGCTGCTGTTGTGTTTGCTTCAGAGAATGATGCTCCTCTGACCTTTGACAAAGGGATAGCACCTTCCTGCTAGGCTACTTCCACATCTACAGGAATGGCACTTAGGGCCAACACTCGCTGTGGTTATTCCAGGTGTATGACAAACGGAGCCCTGTTCCAGCAGGAGGACATGTTCAGAGGTTGCAGGAGGTGCAGCAAGACAAGATGCAAGAAGGCAGAATCTAAAGTAATTCCTGCTCCAAATTCTGTACATGAGACAAATTTTATCCTGGCATTGCTGTTTTATGTATTACTTTGTAGCTGTGTTGGGTCCTCACAAAATGCCAGCAGGGCACGAATTACCTTCAAACTATTCTCTTGCTGGATGTCAAATTGGTATCACCCTGTTTACTTTTTCAGCATGTTCTCATGGTATGCTTACTGGTGTTCTTGTTTTGCTGCTTAGCTCACTTCTTGCTCTTGTAATTAATGCTTTTAAGCTAATGTCATATTTTCTTTTGTTTCTGAAATGCATAAGTCCAGACCAAGTAATTTACTTTGTGTGCTACAGAAGGCATCTGAGTCAGGCTTCCTGCACGCAAGAAAGTGTACAGCAGCCCTATTTAGTATGTCTCAGGGCTGCTTCTGCATCACTTGTAGTAGTTCAATAATCAATTTAAACTTGTATTTCAGTGTGGAGGTTGGTGTCCGTGTTGAGGCTTATAACTGTGAGGACTGGATCAAGGACCGAGCCCGGCACATTAACAGCGCCTTTCTCATATTCGTCGCTGTAAATGACAAAGGAGAGCAGCTCACCTTCCCCAGAATCAAACCTACTACACAGGTCAGCACTCATTCTCAGGAGTGGAATGGATGCATGCGTGAGATTATGTGGTCCAGCCCGGCATGTTGCATGCCCTGCTGCCAGCCATGGTAACCTTGATGGGAAAGCAAGGACTAAACAGGGCTCTATGCTGAAATGCATCTTGCAGAAGAGAAAACCCCAAAGTGAAACGCTTGCCTTTGGGTAAGAGATTTGTCATTAACTTCAGTCATCCAAAACTGGGAGGGGTAGTGAAGGTAAATCATCAAGGGAAATTCTGTAGATAGGTGATGGACAGGGAAGAAGAATGTGCTTCTTTCAATTTTTTCACCTCTCTGCATCACTCTTGTTCAATCTTCGCTGGCTAGAAGCTGCCCAGACAGAAAAATCTGGCTGAAACAATCATCAAGTGAATGAAGTTGTATTTATAAACCCTTTACAAAGATGAGAAATAGAGTTAATGAGGAAGAGTGTAGGAATCAAATCTCATGACTTAGTCCTGATCACTTTCTTTTCTTCCAAGTACCTAGAGATGACCTCCAGAATGAGCTGCTCCATCATTTTTCCAGAGAATTTTGAATATTGTTGTCAAATGATTTGCTGTGATGTCACCTGTCACAAGCCTTGCTGCTTCAATCAGGAGATTTACCGAGAGCCAGCACAGACAGAAATGAAATGATTATTTAACACTGGTGAACCTACATTTTATAGAGTACAAAGAAATAAAGGTGTCCTGTGTATCTCTGAGGCAGTAATGTTCACTACTGCTCATTACAGATTGTTCCAAGAGGAGAAACTGACTCTTCCTCTTGAAAAAAACCACAAACCAGATCAGCTTAGCTTCTGTCAGAAAGAATAGGGAGTTTACACACTTGCCTAGAAGGATATCCACAAGGTAAGAGTCAAGATAGGAAGATCACAGAATCGCAGAATGTTAGGGGTTGGGAGGGACCTTGAAAGATCATCTAAACCAATCCCCCTGCCAGAGCAGGGGGGTACACCCATTCCTTCAGAGTCAAGCAGATGAGCCTGTAAAAATGAGTATGTGCTCAAGGTAGTTTAAACTTTCAGTGGTCATGTGACTGAAAGGGATAGCTGGCATGGAAGTGCCCTACAAAACAGGCAAGAGATGTCTTCAAAGAATATTGTGTACTACTTGGTTTAAAGAAGTCTGAGATGCACTAATATGGAAATTCTTATTATTCCAGAAGCTACATGTTAGCTCTTACAAGCAGAGGAGAAAGAAACTCTCTGAAGTGGCATATCTTTCAAGATAACAAGTCCTATTGACCTTTAATGTATTTTGGTGTGGTGTGCGCTCTTGGGTCACTTCATGCTTCAGAAAAAAGCCAATAGCCTATCAGGGTAATAGCAAAGGAAGGGGAAGACATGCCACCTTGAAAGGCATATCACATCTGTGCACAGTGCTTGTTCTGTGTCCCAGATCCATGTGCATTAAAAATGAATTTCTTCCCTGCTTCCTTTGTGCTTTGAAAACCAGATGATGAAGATGAACTGGATTAATAGCTTATTTGGTGAGTGGCACATTTAGAAAGAACAGCATGTGTGTAGTGCACCGCTCTGCTGCTGGTTCAGGACCAAAACGTGCTAGCAGTGTGCACTTTTTTATTGGATTGTTTTTGCAAACTTGAGGGAATATTGTCAAGTCAAAAGTCAATCACTGACTCGGGGAAGTCCAATATACAGACCACAATTCTTTATTTATTTGTTGTATGTCTCTGGCCTTTGTCCATCTGTAAGAAATAGCTTTTAATTGTCTTTTTGAAAGACTTTCTTTAGACTAAAATAATCAGATGTGTTACTGTCTGATTTACTCTTTACAAAGGATGCTGTGAGGCGATACCATGCAGCTATTGCCCGAAGTAGAATTCGACTAGCCAGGTATTGTTGGGTTACAAGGGGAGCTTGATTTAAAAAAACAAACCAACCACAACTTTTTAGTGTGTCCTTCACTTCTTAAGTAGTCAAAGTCTTCTCAAACATAATTGTTATGTTAGCTTTCCAAATAATTTTGCCACAGTTGCAATGAAACTGATGGAGGCCGCTCACTTCAAAATTATTTTGCTCACGAAGTTATTTTGCTTGGCCCATCTTTTCTTTGGTAAGAAAAAGGAGTTACTGCAAAACCTGTCTTGCAACTGAAAATTGATAAAATATCTGTAAATAATTTAAAAGACCCTTAAGACTACAGAAGTGATTGTGTGTAGAATATATAGAAGGAAGTGTAAAGAGCCAGTTCACATTATAATTCTTCTTCTCTTGCACTTTGTTTTAGAAAATGCATGATGTCTGCTAAAGAAGTCAAACCTGACCCTTGGGAGAGAAGCAACCAGGTAAACTGTGGATAATGTGCTGTTGTCTACTTGCATAAAATGGTGTATTTCTACACTTTTTGGGTGTCTAAAACAGTTGCACAGGCCCTATCAGTTTCCAAAGCGGATTTTCTGTACATAAGTGTTATGATAGTCATGGAAGAATAGATACACATGTCTTAAGGTGAACATTTCCTCTGAAAAACAGTTTCATATATAGCATAAAAAAAATATCCTCAAGATGACTCTTGTAAAAGTCTCTTTAGCAGCCAAGCTGTAAGATCTCCTGCAGATTTACATTCCAGTGTCCTCATCAGCTGCATTCTTCCATGGAGAATTGTTTGGGCTGGTTTTTTTTGTTCCTTTATTGAGGCACTGACTTTCTCAAATACTGCTGTCAGGAGATGATTTAATAAATACTAAAAATGGGGATGGAGGGACTTGGCAATGCCAACAAACAGATGAACAGTGAAATAGTGTAAAGTTTGTTTCTGTGGAAAAGAGGTGAACACATTATGGTCATTCATAGATGCTTTGCATCAAGTGGTATGTGCTTCTGGCATGGACATGCTAGGCCAGAGAATGTGCCTGAATGTTTCAGTGTCTAAAACAGTGGCTAAATTTTCATTTTGTCTGAGATCTCAGTGGCTCCCAGAAACTTTACTGAAAAAACAAATAACTGAGAATTATAAAGCAGGAAGTGATTTGCAGTTAACAGTTGCATTGTCACTGTTTGAAGCAGCATTTCTTTCCTTCAAAGGAATAAATAAAAATATGCATACAGTGATACAAATGGCTTGTTTAAGATTTACTTATTAAGTTAAAACTTGCCATTAAAGACTCTAAGGCTGTATTCTGTTTATACACTGTTTAAATAAGAACTCCATTCACTGCAGTCAAGCATAAATAATGGATATACTTGCACTTTCTCTTCTCTGAGCCTGCTGTGTAAAGCAATTGCCAAGACAGACCACAGCTTGATAGCAGTGAAAAGGTTAATTTTCTAGTAGATTTTAATTACTTAGGGGGAAGATGGACAAAAACATTAATTTAGTGGTCTGAGAGGTTACCTTTATTATCTCTCTGGTGGTCACAGTTTTTCTGACTACTATATAATTGGAGAAGCCAAAAGTAGTATTTTTGTTTTTGCTTAATTAGGGTTGTTTTGCCAGTAGGCATGTGAGCACATAATCTGGCTATTGAAACTATTTAATTCAGAAACTACTGGACTGTGTTTGGAGATGTGTATGGGAAAATGCACATTTGTTTGCAACTGACAGGTAATGACAGGAAAAGAGCCTCATTTCATCAGTGTTCAGTGAAATGTACCTTTATCCCTTCATTTCCTGAAATGTGTCTTGTGTTTCAGGCATATATAAGTTACAGCAATATAGCTGCACTGACACATCTAGCAGCAAAATCTGGATGGGACATAACCAGTACACTGGATGGTGTAAGTGTGTGATTGTGGAATAGCTCTGTAGCCACTTTAGTTATGTTTCACCATAAGAGGTGGGTGAACAAAAGCAGTGTTTTACATTTGTAAATAAATACATTGCCTGGGCAATGTTTGGCTTTATTATCTCTGGGGCTGAAAACAAAACCTCTTAGAGTTTCCCTGAAATGTTGCACAACAAACTCTAATTATCCAGAGTGCTGGACATGCCTGGATGACCTGGAAGTGTCATAGAGCTCTTCAAAGATGATCTGAGGATAAAGTTCTTCACAGAGAGAGTTGTTAGCCATTGGAATGTGCTGCCCAGTAAGGTGGTGGAGTTGCTGTCCCTGGAGGTGTTCAAGAGGGGATGGGACATGGCACTTGGTGCTGTGGTCCCAGTGGCAGGGACACCTCACACTAGATCAGGCCGGCCAGAGCCCCATCCAGCCTGCTCTTAAACAGCTCCAGGGATGGGGCCCCCAACCACCTCCCTGGATAACCCATTCCAGGGCTTCACCACTCTCAAGGGGAAGAACTTCCTACTCACGTCCAGCCTGAATCTCCCCATCTCCAGTAGTCCTATCACTACCTGAGACCCTGAGAAGTCCCTCCCCAGCCTTCTTGGAGGCCCCCTTCAGATACTGGAAGGCCACAATGAGGTCACCTCGGAGCCTTCTCTTCTCCAGCCTGAACAGCCCCAACTCCTTCAGTCTGTCCTCATAGGAGAGGTGCTCCAGCCCTCTGATCATCCTCGTGGCCCTTCTGTGGACATCTTCCAGTACCTCCAGATCCCTCTTGTAATAGGGGCTCCAGAACTGGAGGCAGTACTCCAGGTGGGGTCTCACCAGGGCTAAGTAGAGGGGGAGAATCACCTCCCTCGACCTGCTGGCCACACTTCTCCTGATGCAGCCCAGGATCTGATTGGCTTTCTGGGCTGCAAGTGCACATTGAGAGCTCATGTTGAGCTTCTCCTCCACCAGCACCCCTAAGTCTCTCTCCTCAGGGCTGCTCTCCAGCCCAGTCCCTGCCCAGCCTGGATTTGTGCCTGGGATTGCCTCGACCCAGATGCAGGACCCTGCACTTGGTCTTGTTGAAGCTCATGAGGTTGGCTTGTGCCCACCTCTCCAGCCTGTCCAGGTCCCTCTGGATGGCATCCCTTCCCTCCAGCGTGTCTGCTGCACCACACAGCTTGGTGTCATCAGCAAACTTGCTGAGGGTGCACTCAATGCCACTGTCCATGGCACCCACAAAGATGTTGAACAAGCCTGGTCCCAGGACTGATCCCTGAGGGACTCCACTTGTCCCTGGACTCCACTGGGACATGGACCCATTGACAGCCACTCTTTGGGTGCAGCCATCAAGCCAGTTCTTTATCCATCTAGTGGTCCACCCATCAAACCCATGTGTCACCAGCTTGGAGACCAGGATGTGGTGTGGGACAGTGTCAAAGGCTTTGCTCAGGTCCAGGTAAACGACATCAGTTGCTCGCCCCTCATCTGTTAATGTTGTGACCTGTTCATAGAAGGCCACCAGGTTTGTCAGGCAGCATTTGCCGTTGGCAAAGCCATGCTGACTGCTCCCAATCACCTCTTCAGTATTCTTCTGAGTGAGTAGTGCTTCCAGGGGGATCTGCTCCATGATCTTTCCGGACACAGAGGTGAGACTGACCGGCCTGTAGTTCCCTGGTTCCTCCTTCTTACCCTTTTTGAAAATGGGAGCAATATTTGCCCTTTTCCAGCCTGTGGGGACTTCCCCAGTCTGCCATGACTTTTGGAATAGAATAGAGAGGGGTTTAGCAACCTCATCTGCCAGTTCTCTCAGCACCCATGGGTGTATCCCGTCAGGTCCCATGGACTTGAACACTTTCAGGTTCTTCAGGTGATCACCAACCTGAGCTTCACTTACCATGGGCAGTTCTTCCTCCCCGTCCCTGGCATCATCTGCCATGACTCCAGGAGTGTGGCTGGAGGCCCTTGCAGTGAAGACTGAGGTAAAGAAGTTATTGAGTAGCTCAGCCTTTCCACATCACTTGTGACCAATTCACCACTTTCCTTTCTGAGGGGGCCCACACTTCCCTACTCTTCTTCATTAATATACCTGTAGAAGTTCTTAATGTTCCCTTTAATCTCCCTGGCTAGATTCAATTCGAATTCTGCTTTGGCTTTCCTAACCAGACCTCTTGCTGCTCAGGCAGCTTCCTTATATCCCCCCTGTTCTATCTGTCCTTCCCTCCACTTCCTGTAGAGTTTCTTTTTAAGTAATAGTGTGTCCAGCAGCTCCTTGTTCATCCAGGCAGGCCTCCTAACATTCTTTCCTGTTTTTCTCTTTGTTTGTATACATAGCTCCTGGACACAGAGGTCTTTTCCAACCTTGTTGATTCTATGATTCTATGAACAGCTGGTGGATATAGGACTTGGAATACCAGAGAGGTAGACTTGCCAGCAACTGCTCAGTTGTGCTTGTTTAGCAATAGTAGGATGCCCAGGGAGGTGGTTGAGTTGCCATCTCTGGAAGTACTCAAAAGCTGTGTGGACATAGCACTTTCAGGACATGGTTTAATGGCTGTGGTGGTGTTGGGTCAATGGTGGGACCATCATTGGATCTTAGAGGTGTTTTCCAACAAAAAAAACCTTTCCATGATTCTATGACATATCTCATTTTCCCCTCACATCTGTCCTAGTTCTGTGGTTTTGCCAAATGTTTTGATTCCAGTGAAATGCCAAGGTTGGGCAACTTAGTTTTGGCAACGCTGTTGGCAATCTGTGGGGCTTCTTGTGTCACTGTGATATGCAAAATCAGTGCAATAGTCTGTAATATACTGCCTTTACCACCTTTGCAACATGGGAGATATTTGTAAGTAGCCTAAGCAGTATCATGTGATGGTTACAAGTGGACGCTGCCAGTCAGCAGGTGGCAACGATTCATATACCATATTTTTCAGTCCCTGTCTTCTTGGAAGATCACTTGACTCTTTTTCTGTGCATTCTGTGCATTTCCCTGTCCATTGTTAGTGTTACAAGCTCAAAATCAGTAAGGAATCTTGTGCAAGCCAGTTTTAAGATAGGAAGATGCTGTTGAGAAAACCTGTAGTGAGATAATTTAGCTGGGAAGACTCAGTTTTAATGTAGCTGCAATGCATTGTCTTCCAAACTATCAAGAGATAGCTGTTAAGGTTTGGTTTCTGTAATATGGTTATTGACTGGCAAATTACTCCAAGATCATAAAAATTTGGAGATACTTAGGGATGAGAAAAGACACTTAACAATCCTTTAGTCTGATCTTCTATATGTCACAGGCTATGAAACTTAGTGATAAGGTCTGTAAGCTTCTTGATTAAGAGTATATATAAGTGATAAGGACTTCTAGTGATGGCACAACTGCCAGCTCCATGTGTAGTTTGTTCCAGTGGTTAATAACTTTCAGTAAACACTACTGTGCCAAATAAAAAAGGACAGCACTCATGCTGAAAGAATCAAGCTTGAGTGGTCAGACTGAAGCACTGAGTGTTTTTTTCTCAACCCTCTGCTATTATTATCCATGTGAAACTTGCTTTTTGCATCCACGGGGACTGCCACAATCTCAGTTGGTTTCTTAACCCTAACTTCTTGAAACCTGAATCCAGCAAAATCTGGCTCAACCAGGATGTAGGATGAAAATCATACTGATGCTGTCAAAGGATGGGAAGTAGCCATTCATGCCCATTGTTCTGGACGGTTTTGAGTTGTCTGGCATTGTCAGTCACTAGATATTCCTTAAAGCAGTGGCAGGGGTCCAGGGTAGCATACTATGTTTTGTTTTGTTTTGATTTGTTTTGTTTTGGTTTGATTTGTTTTGTTTTGGTTTTCTGGAAGGATGTCTGCAGTGAACAGTGCCACCTTGATTGATGGGTATTCCCTTAGTCAGTCTTACTTGGCATCTACTTTCAGGCACAAGGTTGACCGCTGAACAAAGTGTGAATGTCATCAGTAAGCAAGGGGGACATTTGTCACCATATGTGACTGTATCTTTACCTCTGAATTAACTCACTAGGTGGATTAGATTTGTTCTTTGGCAAAGAAAACAAGAGTAAAACTAATCTTGGACTTTACCTATACAACTCCTCCACTTGAGCATGCTCTGATATATGTGCTCCAGTCCTTAAATGCTGTTAGAGGTACAGCTCTGCCAGCTCCAGTTAATGAAACTTACCCCTTGGCAAATGTTACTTTGGTTAATTTTCAATGTCTCATGATCACTTTTGTCACATTTGCAAGTGTGAGGACAAGGAGTATCTCTTAAAAACCTGAGTCTAGCTGAGAACATTACATCATCTTTCCTTCAGCAATGCAGGCCACCACATGCATCTCACATCATGGTTACTGCAGTCATGCACCAGGTCTTGGTTCTGCTACTTAGGCTATACAGAGGTGTAAGCACAGAATAAGTACTTACCCTTCAATGATAGACATGAATAGCAGCCTCTCCAGTTAGAGAGATCTCTGCACTGTCCATAAAATGGTTCCTTGGGGAGAGACTGAAAGAGCAAATAGGGATCAGCTAAGCAATGATGATTAGTGGTCTGCCTGAAGGCAGTCATACTTGGGAAAGGAGACTGTCAAAGACTTTAGATTGAACTGTATTTTGGGGTGAAATATTCTAGTCAGTAGATTTTGCAGAGCAGCATGTTCTTCTGTGTATGCAGGGAACTTGGTTCATTTCCCCTGGAACTAGAAATGACCCCAATGTGATTGATAGTTCTTGAAAGTGGAAAGTGGCACCATGAGCTCTTTGACCTAGAGCTACAAGACTTGTAGGCCTATAGTAATAACCTAGCCTTGCCAGTCCTCACTTAGCAGGGAGGTGTTTTAACAGCTTCACTTCCTACTTTGTTTTGTGATTTTTCAGTCCTAGAAGACTCCTAAGACAGCATGATTTCTCTTCTATGTCTTAGAACTATATTGATCCATGCATCCCATAGCTAGTTTCTAGAGCTCTCAAGCTTCACATTTTATGCCAAGCTTTACATCAGCAAAGTAATTTTTCTTTCTTCCTATTCCAAAACATGTTAATACAAAATCACACCTCTCTGTTGTTGCACAAATGTTCCATTAACCAAAAGATTGATAATTTTTGCTACAGAAAAATAAAAGGGGGGGGAGGGAGGGGGAAGAAAAAGGAGACAGAGATCATGAAGCTTGTGAATTCTGTATAATTCAGAAATTAAAATCTGTTAAAACTTTTCAGGATTTGAGAAGCAATTTAGCATGTCAAATTACAATGTGGGGATAAAGTTCACTAATTCTTCTGTTATGCAGGGTTTATCAAATGTGCCAAGCCCTTCTTATGCAGGGATTTTCTGTACACAGTTATGTGCATGTTATTCCTTCTGAATACTCTCTGTTAGAATTTTAAGCTTATGACTAGAAATAGATCCAAAATAATCAAGACAAGAGACTGCAAGTGTGAAACAAGGATCATAGGGTCATATTGTCATAGAATCGTTAAGGCTAGAAAAATCTTTTCAGATCATCAAGTCTAACCATCAACTCACAGAATCATAGAATTGTTAGGGCTGGAAGGGACCTCAAGGATCACCTAGTTCAGAGCCCCCCTGTCATGGGCAGGGACACCTCACACGAAGTCATGTTGCTCACAGCCACATCCAGCCTGGCCTTAAAAGCTTCCAGGGATGGGGCTTCTACCACCTTCCTGGGCAACCTGTTCCAGTGTCTCACCACCCTCATGGGGAAGAATTTCCTCCTAACGTCTAATCTGAATCTACCCATTTCTATTTTTGGTCCATTCCTCCTAGTCCTATCATTACCTGACACCCTAAAATTCCCTCCCCAGCTTTCTTGTAGGCCCCCTTCAGATGCTGGAAGGCCACAATAAGGGCTCCTCAGAGCCTTCTCTTCTGCATACTGATGAGCCCCAAGTCTCTCAATCTGTCTCCATAGGAGAGGTGCTCCAGCCCTCTGATCGTCCTTGTGTCCTTTCTCTGAAAACATTCCAGCATGTCCAGATCCTTCTTATAATAGGGGCTCCATCACCATCATTGCCATTAAACCATGTCTTGAAGTGCCACAACTACATACACGATTTTTTAACACCTCCAGGAATGGTGACTCAACCACCTCCCTGGGCAGCCTGTTCCAATACATGTATGGAAATTTATATGTGATATCCAACCTAAACCTCCCTTGGTGCAACTTGACTCTGTTTCCTCTTGTCCTGTGACTTGTTACTTCAGAGATCAACCCCTACCTCACTGCAGCATCTTTTCAGGTAGTTGAAAAACACAGTAAGGTTTTCTCTCAACCTCCTCTTATCCACACTAAACAATCCCACCTCCTTCAGCCACTCCTTGTTCTTGTTCTCCAGACTCTTCACCAGCTTCACTGATTGTCTCTCTAGACACTTTCCAAAACCTCAGTGTCCTTCTTGTAGTGAGGGCCCCGAAACTGAGCACACTATTCAAGGTATGGGCTCACCAGTGCTGAGTGCAGGGACTCGATGATCTTGGAGGTCTTTTCCAACCAGAACAACTCTGATTCTAGGCAGGATTACTTCCTGCTCCTGCTTGCTGCACTAGTCCTGATACAGCCCACTGTACTGTTGGCCTTCTTGGCTGCATGGGCACACAGCTGGCTCTTTTTCAGAGAGCTGTCAACCAGCACCCCCAGGGCCTTCTCTGCTGGGCTGCTTTTCAGCCACTCGGCCCCAGGCCTGTATTCATTGCCTGAGTTTGTTGTGATCTGAGTGCAGGAACTTGCACTTGGCATCGTCAAACCTCATACAACTGACTTCAGCCCATCAATCCAGCCTGTCCAGATATTTCTGCAGAGCTGAGCCTTCCTACCTTTGAGCACATCAACATTTCCACTCAGTTTGCTGTCATCTGCAAACTTTCTGAAGGAGCACTCAATCCCCTCATCCAGATCACTGATAAAGATATTAAAGGAAATACTGAGCCCTGGGGAACAGACTTAACTCCATTTACCACCACTCTCTGGGCCTAGCCATCCAGACAATTTTTTTTACCCAGCAAAGAGTGCAGCTGTCTGAGCCATGAGCTGCCAGATTCTCCAGGAGAATACTGTGGAGGATAGTGTCAAATACTTTTCTGTAGTCCAGGTAAATAACATCCCCAGCCTTTCCCTCATCCGCTAAACAGGTTGCCTGGTAATGGAAGGAGATCAGGTTGGTCAAGTAGGACCTGCCTTTTGTGAGCTCCTTCATGAAAAGAGATAAACTAGGTTGTGAAATAGTTTTCCAGTGCTTCACACTAAGGAACAGGGAAGGACAATACAGTATTTTGGAAAGAGAAGTGTTGAGTCCTTGCAGAAGGAGGAGGCATAGGCCAGTGTATGACTGGTTTGCCTTGACAAAGTTGAACTCTACTAATTGAATACAAACTACTGGACTGCACAGGTTGGAGATCAAAGAGGTAATCCATATGTATCATCCAAAATCATCCTTCTTAAAGCTCAGAAAGGGCTCCTGTGAAAATCTGTTCCCTTTTTGATGTTTCTAGATAAGCTTCCTAAAGCTGCAATGTGCAGTGGCTTGGCTTATTTTGATACATTTTCACACATACTCCAAGTATGCTTGTCTCACCTAGTGTGGCCTCAATTCAGCTTGATCCTTCTCACCAGTGCCACATCCAACTGAGTCTCCTCTGTAGTTTCAAATTTCTGGAAGGCTTTAAGTGACCATCACCTTCAGATACTTTACATAAACCTACCTTAATAAAGTTGCTTCCATTCCTTCCTAAAATTGTATGTTACCTTTTCTTGCTCTCCCATATTTATGCTCTATTTCTGGGACTCAACCTGGCTCAAGGGCCAAGGCTAAGAAAATGGTAAACATTCTGAACTGTTTCTGACCTGCCCAGGTCTAAGAAGTCAAAACTCCTCTCATCAGTCCCTGATGCCAAATTCACAAAAATAATTGTATGAGTTCCTCAGGTTACAATACCATACAATGCAATAAATCCAGGTTGGAAGAGACATTCAAGATCATCGTGTCCAACCCATCAACCAATCCAACCCACCTAAACAACTAAACCATGCAGCCAAGCACCCCATCAAGTCTCCTCCTGAACACCTCCAATGAAGGTGACTCCACCACCTCCCCGGGCAGTCCATTCCAATGGGCAATCACTCTCTCTGTATAGAACTTCCTCCTAACATCCAGTCTAAACCTCCCCTGGCACAGCTTGAGACTGTGTCCTCTTGTTCTGGTGCTGGCTGCCTGGAAGAAGAGACCAACCTCCACCTGTCCACAACCTATGAACCCAACCCTTCAGATAGTTGTAGAGAGCAAGAAGGTCACCCCCTCAGTCTCCTCTTCTCCAGGCTAAGCAACCCCAGCTCCCTCAGCCTCTCCTCATAGGGCTTGTCTTGCAAACCCTTCACCAACTTCATCGCCCTTCTCTCTGGACACATTCCAGCAAGTCAATATCCTTCCTAAACTGAGGGGCCCAAAACTGGACACAGGACTCAAGGTGTGGCCTAACCAGTGCAGTGTACAGGGGCAGAATGACCTTCCTGCTCCTGCTGGCCACACTGTTCCTGATGCAGGCCAGGATGCCATTGGCCCTCTTGGCTGCCTGGGCACACTGCAGGCTCATGTTCAGCCTACCATCAACCAGTACCCCCAGGTCCCTCTCTGCCTGGCCGCTCTCCAGCCACTCTGACACCAGGTTGTCCTGTTAGGTTTTGCAGTCAGTGAACTGAGCTGTCCCTCTGTGAGCAGCCTTCCTATATGAAGGCTGAGAAGAGGTTTTTATCCTTCCCCTCCCACTGCCAAAGGCATCTGCAGTTTGAAGGGTATTTAAAGACTATATGTGCATAGTGTGATGAAGAGGTCATACTGGCCTCTAGCTCGTTCACTTCCATTTGCAACCTAATGTAATTAAAACTGTGATGTCACTATGCTCTCAGTTTATTTGATTTTAGGTTGTTCTGTACTTTCATGTGAAACTTGAGTGCTCATCTGTAAATCTGGAGTACTCATCTGCCTTTCACCTGTTGGATACAGTTTCGTAGTGTCATACTCCTGAGACAATGTGCTTAAGCCCTAAATGTGTAACACTAGTAAGTGTTATTTATATTAATAATACTTTGGTTTCAATATGTTCAATTTTTTTTTTTTCAGATAAAAATATGGACTCATGAGGAGGGGGATGTGTTGTCACTCAAAGTTGAAATGAAGGTGAAGGTGCCATCGCAGCGAGCTTTCTTGCTTTTGTCTGACTTCACACTCCGCCAACAATGGGACAAACATTTCTTGTAAGAACTTAGCTTTTTACTGTTCAAGCACACTGACAGCTAACCTTTTCTGACACAAACATTTTTTGAGATGTTGACACCTTCCCACCTAATTAAGAAGAAATTGCTGTAAGAAGCTGACATTAAAGATTCATTAGTCAAACTATGGACTGGGGTTTTTTTACCTTAAAAATAAAATCTAGTTTCTCCTTAGTCTGTGGTCAAAATACAGTTGTCCTGGACTGTCAAAAGTGAGAGGCTGGGGCAGAGGTTGCCCCTTTTGTAAAATGAAGGTAATTCTCTGTCTCAATGTGTATGTTAAAAGGTTTAACTTCAGTAAGTGGCATGCAGCTTGAGGTGGATGTATTGTTACATGGTCTCTGTAACAATTAAGGCAAGGCTGTGGTCTCATTCAGGTTGGATGAATGGAATGAAGCTGGAGGTAGGGAGATTCAGGCTGGACTTGAGGAAGAAGTCCTTCACCATGAGAGTGGTGAAGCCCTGGAATGGGTTGTCTAGGGAGGTGGTTGAGGCCCCATCCCTGGAGGTGTTTAAGCCCAGGCTGGATGAGGCTCTGTCCAGCCTGATCTAGTGTGGGGTGTCCCTGCCCATGGCAGGGGGGTTGGAACTAGATGATCCTTGTGGTCCCTTCCAACCCTGACTGATTCTATGATTCTATGATTCATATTATTTGTAACACTGCTCCCAGCTTCCTTGTGCAGTCAGAGTTAGAAGTCAAAAATTTAGGTTCTTCAGAATGTGTATTTTAAGAAAAATAACATGAAGTATGTTGGAATTGGAATGAGTTTTCTTAATTGCTGTAATAGGCACTTGAGGTTTTTTGCTTTCCCTTACATGGTGTAGAAAAATGATTAGGGAAGTTATATGATGTTGATATGATTCTGTGAATGTTCTGTTAAAGGAGTTGAGGGTTTTTTCCAGTTAGTCATTGTATCCTGAAACATCTGAGTGTGAAAGTGGAAATTTAGGGATATTTGAAAACGTACAGTTTCTGCTGAATTTATGGCTTGTAACAAATGAAAACTGAAGAAATGTTGATCTTTCCATATCTGCAGACAACAATCTCAGCTTTCTTATGACTACCATGCATCCTGACTGACTGGTCTAAATGCAATGCCAGCTTGGCAGTGCTTATTGCTGAGGCAGTAGAAGCTGAAATTAAATAAATCAATTACTGCCAGTGTACAGGAAAACTGACCTGTTTTTTGCAGTGAAAATTCACTGATAGTCATCTAAGACAGTGAAAGAGAATGTCCTACCCAAGTGGTCCCATCTGAATAGAGCAGAACACAACTTTGAACAAAATTTTACAAGTTTCGTGACTGTCTTTCCTGTGGAGTGTCAAATGGACAATGTTTGGTCACTCAACAGGCAGTATGGTTTGCAGACCAATATAATTCCAAATAGGAATTGACAGTAGGCAAAAGATGAGCTTTTATGACATTGCTTGAACACCTTGCAGCATTTTTTAACCATTTTGTGGCACAGAGAGGTGGCTTTAGGTGAGGTGTTGCAGAGACCCTGTTTTCACTGTGTCCTTCTCTCTTCTCTGCTGCCTGAACATGAAAATGGGAGGCTTAATGTTAGGATGGAATATATATATATATTTGTATATATATATATATATTTGTACTGTGTTTTTCATAAGAGATGTGTTGCATATATCAGGGTCAGCATGTGTAAATGTATTTACAGAACTTGTGAGGTACTGCAGGCTGTGACTGAAGATGAGAAAATCTATTATGTAACATCTGCACCCGTAACTGGCCATAAACCCAAGGACTTTGTGATTCTTGTCTCTCAAAGGCAACCCTCTAAGCCAGGGTGAGTATGCACTTTGGAGCCACAGTTCTGATTATTGTTGAGCTTTATCTGTGCCTGTTGTTGGCTGACAAAGGTGATATTTTTATTTTTAAAGGCATTAAGTTAGTAGTTCTTGAAAAATACAGTATGTCAATGTCCAAGTTCGTACAGCCAGATTTGTTTTGCAACATGGGGGTGCAAAGGAGTAAGTTCAGAGCATCACAGATTTGCAGTGTGGGCCAGTATTGCTTGAGACAGTGACTTGTCAGGAGTAGGCTATGAGGGAAAATAGGCCACAATGCCAAGCAGGCAGTTTGGAAAAAAACATGTCCCAGAGGGCCTCTCAATTAGCTGAAGCACACAAATGGGAGTTTCTGTTTGTTTGGGGTTTAGGTGTCATTGTAATCCTATTTAATGTAATTCTGGAGGTTTTCTTATTGAAGGAAGTGCTTGGCATTGAGACCTCAGCGGGACACAATTTACTGCATCTGCAAATTCTGCTGCAGTATTTGGGTTAAAAAATAAAATATCCCTTGATCACTTTAGCATACATTGATTTATTTTTTTTTTAATGCTATTTTTCTTTTGTTCTTGCATAAGGAAATGTGGATACATGGGACAGTTCATTGCACCTTACAGTTCTTTATCCTCAGTTTCTCTTCTTTTATTCAGTGATTCTTCCTCTTAACAGAACATTGTTTCTAAAAGGCAGTGTTCTGTACTGTGCTTGCTTGCTTTCTTGCCACATCAGGGAACTGAATCACCTTTGCTGGGGCCACACTGCAAGGCCCCTTACTAGGGGTCAGCTCCTAGGCCCTGATTTTGTGAAAGTTGGTGGAGGGGAGCAGGATAAATTAAAAAAAAAAAAAGGAGGATGTTGTGGATGATGGCTCTGGCTTCCCACAGAAGTCTTGAGAGCTGAATCTTTTAACATGTATCTTTAAAGATACAGGATCTTGTTTGCCTTCATATGAAAATGACATCGTTGGCATAGCTGTGCACACTCTGTAGTCATTTACATCGTTTCTACATTTTGTTTGATTCTTTCCCTTGCTCTACAGTGAACCCTACATAATAGCTGTAAAATCAGTTACCCTCATGTCTGTGCCACCTTCTTCAGAATACTGCAGAAGTGAAATCTTTTGTGCCGGATTCCAGATCTTCAGCGTCAGCAACAGCTCCTGTACAGTGAGTAGCTCTGCAGACCTCAGCTGTGTCTGTTTTTAAAAGAGTCTTACATGCACATATAATCTCATTTGACCTGACAGTCTACAGCAGTGACAGCAATACAACAGAAAGTGAGTTATTTTCTCCCGAGTTCAGTGTGGTTATTAAGACATTCTTTACTGCACAAAGTGAAATCTGTCTTGCCCAACTTTGGCCAGTCTGAATCCTAGCAATGAAATCTGAACTCAGCACTGGAGATGAACAGGCAGCTCCAGAGAGTCATTCATTCAGACCTAAAATACACTTCTAGAAGGTGAGCACTAAATGGGTCTCCAGTGGTATCTATTGCTCTGCACCGACCACAGAGAAAGTCAAAGGAATTAGATCAGATTTAAATGCTCACCTCTAACTCTCCTGTCAGAAATGATGCAATCTGAATCCCATCTCTGGACCAGTGATAATATTCCTCTTTTTCAAGGGAAGGCTGTCATGTTGTCCTTAAGACAATGTACTTCTGACAGCTTTCCATGGCTGGGATTCTTTTCGTGGGCAACGGCTTTGTTCATGAAGCGAAGCAAGTGTATTTCACAAGTTACACAAAATGTTTCTTCCTCCACCCCTGTGTACATTTGGGTCCAACCCTGTTCAATATCTTTATTGATGATCTGGATGAGGGGATTGAGTCCATCATCAATAGATGTGCAGATGACACCAAGCTGGGAGCAGGATTTGATCTGTTAGAAGGTAGTAGAGCTCTGCAGAGGGATCTTGACAGGCTGGACAGATGGGCAGAGTCCAAGGGCAGGAGATATAACACATCTGAGTGCTGGGTTCTGCACACTGGCCACAACAACCCCATGGGGTGCTACAGGCTGGGGTCAGTGGCTGGAGAGTGGCCAGGCAGAAAGGGACCTGGGGGTACTGGTTGATGGTAGGCTGAACATGAGCCTGCAGTGTGCCCAGGTGGCCAATGGCATCCTGGCCTGCATCAGGAACAGTGTGGCCAGCAGGAGCAGGGAGGTCATTCTGCTGCTCTACTCAGCACTGGTTAGGCCACACCTTGAGTCCTATGTCCAGTTCTGGGCCCCTCAGTTTAGGAAAGATGTTGAGTTGCTGGAATGTGTCCAGAGAAGGGCAACAAAGCTCTGTGCACAAGCTCTGTGAGGAGAGGCTGAGGGAGCTGGGATTGCTTAACCTGGAGGAGACTTAGAGGAGACCTTATTGCTGTCTACAACTACCTGAAGGGAGGTTGTATCCAGGTAGGGGTTGGTCTCTTGTCCCAGCAACCAGCACCAGAACAAGAGGACACAGTCTCAAGCTGCACCAGGGGAGGTTTAGGCGGGATGTTCGGAAGAAATTCTTCACAGAAAGAGTGATTGCCCATTGGAATGTGCTGCCCAGGGAGGTGGTGGAGTCACCATCACTGGAGGTGTTTAGGAAGAGACTGGATGGGGCACTTGGAGCCATGGTTTAGTTGATCAGGTGGTGTTGGATTAGGGGTTGGACTCTATGATCTTGAAGGTCTTTTCCAACCTGGTTAATTCTATTCTATTGTGTTTGCCTACACCTGGCAGTAGTGAGGACACTGAGATCACCAACATGCTTTTTGCTGATTACTGCCTTCAGTTGCAGTAGCACTGTGTTTCTGCTTCAACACTCATCTAGGCTCTGCAAAAAATGGCTAACTCTTGCAATCCACAGGGTTTTTGTTTCATTTATTTTTGTTTAAACAGGTGTGTTACTTCAATCAAGTGACATCGGGTGTCATGCCTTACATAGCTGCAAATCTTACTGGCTCATCACATTCCATTGCAGACACTGCTTTGGAATGTATGAAGTTCTTGGAGCTGAAAGGCAATGAGTACTGAAGTTAAAAGAAGATTTCTGAAGAGACCTCTAGAGATTATTGAGCAGTACTGGTTTAAATTCCTGCCTGTGTCTTGACAGTTCCTCTACAGGTTAGTTACTTCAGATCATGTAGCCAATATTGTGCTTGAGTCTGAGAGTACCTAGGACAAGCATTTTCTATCAAATTAAGATTAGGCCCTAGGGTCTAAATTCAGTTTTTAATTTGAAAAAGATTAAGGTACAGATTCTGCTCTTGATTGCACTAATGAATTTTATATAAATGGAGTCAGAACTTGGCCTAGTAGAACTGTAGCTCATGAGACTACTTCACTGTTTTAATGGTACACTGAGCATGGTGACATCCAGTCCACTTACATCAATGAGTACCACCCTGTGCAACTTGCAGGGAGGTGGTGCTACCGTGTAGCTTATCCAGTGCTATGACCAGGTTCTTGCACACCCATTATATATGAATTTATTACATCTTGTATAAATTAGGGTTTGCTAATGTTTGCACTTTATCTGTTAATACTTGTAATTTATCGGTATCTTCCAATAAATTATTGTTTCTGCAGTTACAAATCATCATAGATTTTATTACACTATCTCTGTAATGGCATCAGAGGTTGCTCCAGAAAGACTGCTTTGTCATGGTGATGGGAGCTGTTGGCCTCCTTCAGAAGTGCCATGACCTCCTGCTGGCAAGTTCTGTGCAAGACTGTTCTGCTAGTGCTGAGTAAATGCAGAACAGTAAGACTATTGGATCCACGCCCTCACAGATGAAAAGGGAGAATGGTTTCAGAGGTTTTATTGTGAACTGTTGACTTTGTTATTCTGCTCTTTTTCTGCTCAAAAGAGCCTTGTTCAGAAAAGGAGTGCGATTACTAGCAGTTAGATCATAACATGAATGCGGGGGTGTGAAAAGAATCAAAGCATGTGAACTGTAGCTGTGCTGTTTTGTCTTCCTGTAGTCTCATAATTGGTAGAGTGAGAGCTTTAGGGGGTCTGCTACAGTCCCTACTTGGACATATCTTCCATTTAACCTATAATCAAATCAAAGCTTTCATCAGTGATTCATAGGTAGAGCATGTCTGCATATTCTGCATATGGCATATCTTCCAAGTGCAGCAGGGGAGACACAACTGATGTCCTGGAAGCCCTCTGGTTATGTCAGCCCTTGGAGTCACCTGGCCTCTCAACAAGATAAGTTTAGCTTGAACAGCTTGAGTACAGCCTTGAGCCAAAGCTTTGCTGAACCTTCTACATCTAGCAAAGGCTGACCACTGTACGCTCTACAACACAGGGATACCATGGCACTCGCAATACAGAAAGAAAAGCAGGTCCTTGGTGTTTGACTCTGGTGGAGAGAATACAAATCCAGATCCTGATTTTGGACCACCATCTTTATCACATGGCTAAAATGCAATATCTCAGCCTAGGGAGTGAGGACAGCAAAGTTGGGGCAGCTCCTTCCAGAGCACAAAGACTACTGAGGCCTCACTTGCCTCTTCCTGGCTCAGCTGGTAATGGAAGGGTCCAGGCCTCTGTGTGGACCAGGAGCTCAGCTCTCCAAGTCCTGCCCCACACTAGCTGTGTGCAAAGGACAGCAGACACCCTTGAGTGGGCAGGTAAGTCTCTGTGGTCCCGATGTTTAGTGAACAGAGACACCTAATGTTCAGCTCTGAAAACATGCATGACTCATCAGGGAGAAAGTGCCCAAACACTGCCTGCACCAGGGATTTCTTAGCTATTTGGGTTGCTTCCTATGCAGCAGTTTGTAACTTGCCTTTAGAGACACTTTGCTCAGCCCTTCCAGTAGCCCCAAAGCTATCTGGAAAACATTATTTGGCATCTTTTTAATACTAGCATTCTGCTGAGCTCGTGCCTACACGAGTTCTGCCCACTGTCCCCAGTACTGAGACCTCAGAGAGCAGTGCAGCCACTGGGGGTGCAGGGGGAGTAGCTTCCTGACATAGGCCAAGAATCCAACCCCTGTGCAACTTCCAAGACAAGGAGGTTCAGGCTCCTGAAACACACTCTTTGCTTAAACTCTTACTTATTTTCCCAGCTTTTAAATGTATTTGTGGATACTATGCATCTTTACATGCAGCACCTTTTGCAGCAGCTTTTCCAACACCTTTCAGTTTCCAGTGCCTTTGTGAAATCATCTAAAAAAGAAATCAGTGGGTGCATTTAACAAGTAGCTTTGTCCACCAGTTAATGACTATTGCCAGCCTATGCAACTGTCTCGGAGTATAGTGCAAGCACTTCAGTGTCTGATTTTCCTCAGTAGTCACTGAGGCAGAGGACAAGGGGGAGGTGTGCATGCTTCCAGCGCCACCCAAGCATGGCGATTCCCTGCAAACAGCTGCTGTCTTTATACTGAAATGCTCACAGAGACTGTACCCTGTGATTTTCTAAGTCTAAAGAAATCCCTTATTTCTTCTCAGATGACAACAATGCAGTAGTCAGGTGTAGGAGCCTGACTAGTGTTTTCACAGTGCAAGGCAGATCAAAGCAACAGGTATGTGTAGTGGATGATGCTTATGGCCAGGATTGTGCCCCAAATATTTCTAGGACATACTTTTCTGTGTGTTAACCCTCCTTTGTTTCCCCCTCCTTTCTGAAGGCGGCAGGGGGGATCCTGGCGCCACTGAGTCCAGGTGGGCTGCCTGCCTGGGCGTGGTCTCGCCCCTGTGGTAGGCAAGGGCCAGGCTCTATGTTTGTTTCCCTGTTTATAGCATAAGCTTATACCATATTTGGTAGCTGCCAGTTCATTGGTTAACCTTGGTGTTAGCAACAGATGCTCATTGGACCAGTATTCACTGGGGCAAATGGTCAATAGGGGTTGTTTGGGTGATGAACCCCCCCCACATTTATGTTCGAGCCTGCATCTGTGTGCACACCAGTGCTGTTGTGGTTCACCTTGCCCGGGACTAAAGCCAGTGCTCCAAGAGGCTTCGTGGTACTTTGCCACCATCACCCGAGTGCGTGCAGTGCTGTGGACAGTACCCCGTGGGATCAACTGTTGCATGATCCATCGCCGCAGGAGAAAACCTGGTAACCCGTGTGAACCAGCGCTGCTGAACTGCCACAGTGCCCCGCCCCGAGCGGGGAACCTCTGAGAAGCAGCAGCCAGGCGGCGCAGCCACGCGGTCGGCGCCATTTCCTGTGTCCTTGTTACGGCACATCCGTGCCACGTTCTGCGGACTATAAACATTCTTAAGGGAAGACTTCACGAAGTTCTCAGCTTGTGAGTAAGCCAAGCCTCTCTTCATAGAGTTTCAGTTGGGGTAGCGTGCAGATCGCTCTGTGGAGGATCGCCGGTCACTGACCAACCCCCTCCCCCGCCGCTTTCCAAATCAGTTTCGATTCTAAGTTCTGTGAATCATTGGGTTGAAGTGCCTATGCCTAAACATTCTGTAGAGACAGTTCCACTAACCGAATATCGATACCTGTGAAGGGGGACTGTATATACCCCGTTGCAGAGTTTGTATGTATATATATATACACACACATAGAAATCAACCTAACATATTTTTCATTGATATCTCTGCCGCTCATTTCTGAGGGCATATTCATAACAGTATGAAACTCAGGGCTGCCTTATTCAGTGACAGTTGTTTCCTCAACGACCTGCAGAGAAGCCCTACAAGGAGCACATTGTGCTGAACAGAAGGTGGGGCTCAGGTGGGCAGGATGCATATTGCATGTGCTCCACCATTTTGAGAACAAAGGTGAATCCAGCACTCCTTGCAGGGTTTCTTCTGCCACGAGCACCCTCTCAGTCATCCTGGTTGCTGAGCAGAATGGGCAGTGGCCAGCTGCAGGAAGGGAGCAGTCTTTCCTTTTCCTCCAATGTGCATGTCATAAACATATGACTTAGCAGTCTGTCAAAGGGATGCTATGCCTCCGACTGCAGCACCATGGCTGGGTGACTACATTTTACTTGAAGCCACAGACCTGCAGCAGCCATCTCATCAGAAGAGACTGTGCTCTGAAACCACTGTCTACACAGAATCACAGAATAGTCCAAGCACCCTGCTCAAAGTTTGCCTAGAGCATGTTGCACAGGAACAGGTGTGGGAGGCTCCACAAACTATGGGCATCCTGTTCCAGTACCGTCAAAGTAATGAAGTTTCCCCTTTTGTGTTCTCCTGTGTTCTAGTTTGGACCCACTGCCCCTTGTCCTATCACCTGGCACCACTGAGGAGAATCCAGTTCCATTTCTTGACCTCCACCCTTTAGATATTTATATGCATCTCTAAGATCCCCTCTCACTTGTCTCTTCTCCAGGCTAAATAGTCCCAGATCTCTCAGCCTCTCATAAGAGATGCTCCTGTCCCCTAATCAACCTTGTGGCCTCCAGTAGTTCCATGTCTGTCTTGGGAATCCAGAACTGGAAACAATACTGCAGGTGTGGCCTCATCAGGCAGTGGGAAGAGAGCCTCCCTTGATCTGCTGGCCACACTTCCCTTAATGCAACCCCGGATACTACTGACCTTGGCTGTGAGAGCATATTGCTGGCTCACAGTGAACTTCCTATACAGCAAGACTCCCATATCCTTCTTTGCAGACCTGCTTTCCAGCAAGTCAACCCTTAATCTGCTGGTGCATGGGGTAATTTACCCCAGGTGTAAGACTCATCGACTTCATGAGGTTCTCTGCCCAGCTCTCCATCCTGTCCAGGTCTTGCTGAATGGCAGCACAGCCTTCTGGTGTCTCAGCCACTCCTCCCAGTTTTGTGTCATCACCAAACTTGCTGAGTGTACACTCTGTTCCTTCATGCAGTTTGCTGATGAAGATACTTAACACCAAACACCAGCCCCTCATCTGAGAAGTACTGGTATCACTAGGAGAGGCACAGTGCACAGCTTCAAGTTCCTATGGGTGAAAGAACATGTTACAATATCAAAGCATTTCAAAAGACAGGAAATTATCTAAAAAGATGCTTTTAAAACAATATACCTACTCATACAATAGAACAGCAAACACTTTTTAACCTGGGATGTCTGCTGCAAAATATCCACATTGAAGTGGTATTTATTTGAGCTTTAATCCAACAGATAATTAAAATGCTGTAATTAATTCTTTATTTCATCCACATGCACTTCTCCTCCCCACTTAAACTCTGATTATCATAAACATATTGTAGATGCCCTATCTTACTGAACTTAATACACCTTTATATCCAAAATAGAAACAGGAATCCTAAAATTAGAGCTCTGTTTTGCTCTTTAACAGCCTTTTATTGAAAATAATTAGCATGTGCCAATATAAAACATATCCACATGATTGAATTCCTCTATTTGGGGGTTTTCTTTTTGCTGTAAGAAAAGAATGTCCAAACTTAGTTTCTGTGGCTGGTCCAAAGCAATTCAAAAGCCAGTCCTGAGCTCAAGTTTGCAGTCTGGTGTTGCACCCAGGTGATGTATGGACTGCAGGGATGCTTTCATTGAAAGGGTAACTGAATTCTTGAGAAGCAACAGCCTTACCACTGGGTGGTTTTCCCATTACTGCATAATGCAAGCTGAAGCTTTTGGAAGGCACATTTAAAATCTTTGGCACAATGCACCGCATTTGTCTGATGGTAACCACAGCTGCAGCAGAGGACCAAGCAGCCTGACATGCAGGTCCACACCTTGCAGTGCTACACAGAGGCCCTGCAGAGCACCTGCCACAGCTGTGTCAAGCTGTCGGCTCTAAACGAAGCACCGCGTGTCCGATGGGCTCGAGGCGCACTGCTCTAGGAACGCTGAGCGTCCTTGATCATCCCAGCTGAGATACCAGACACAACTGACAGCCCACCACCTCTGGCTGCAGAGGCTGAGTTATTACAGCACCTGAAGAGCTGCAGCAAGAACTCTGTTCCTGAGCTGGTTTCTTAGCTTTACCTCCATTTAAAAATAAACAAATCTGCCATCAAGCCGGCACATATAACACAAAGTTTACTCCCAGCTCACCGAGGGATACAAACTTAAGATTTTTGTGCACTTTCCTTGCAGCAGAGACGTAGCAAAATAAAATACACATTTGCTGTATTTTTGTTCCCAGCTTTTACAATACAGTAATACACCAGGTTGGAAGAGACCTTCAAGATCATCGTGTCCAACCCATCAACCAATCCAACCCACCTAAACAACTAAACCATGCAGCCAAGCACCCCATCAAGTCTCCTCCTGAACACCTCCAATGAAGGTGACTCCACCACCTCCATGGGTAGCTGATTCCAATGGGCACTGAACTAGTAGAGTCCGGAGGCAAACTGAAGAGATGAAGGGGAACAAAAAAAGGGCATTTTAGCAGCAGGAGTCTGCTGGGTGTCCTGGAACCAGCAATCCACTCTCTCCAGTCCCCACTCTGGAGTGACGCAGTGCAGTGCAACTGTGGTTCAGACCAAAGTGGCCTTCAAAAAGTAACAACTTTGGCCACTTTCACTTGTGGCTTCTGCGGTTTGGGTGCTTCTGTAATTTCTTCATAGTCTGCACTCATTCCACAGGCCCAGCGCCCGACCGTAACCTGATCTGGAGAAACAAGAGATTATGGAAAGGATAAGCATCACCATTACATCAAACCTCAGTGTTTGAGGAAGATTTGGCCCCCAAGGGCCTGTCATTATTTTGCCAGAGATGTGTTTGTTTAGTTCTGGCTCTGAAGCAATTTCTCTTTAGACAGCTTTTTTTATTTTAAATAGCATCTTACAAACTTCCCTTCCTTCCCTTCACAGACTGTTAAGCTCAGAAATCATTAGTAAATGTTTGCTCCTATTTGACTATCTTAAGAAACATTCAAGGAGCATGTAGATGACACATTAGCTCTCACATAAATCCAAATAACTTCCAGTTAAGATTCCAGAGTATGCTAAGCAACTCTGGCTGAGGTGAGGAGAAAGTTCTTCACAGAGAGAGCTGTTAGCTGTTGGAATGGGCTGCCCAGGGAGGTGGTGGAGTCACCGTCCCTGGAGGTGTTCAATAACGGATTGCATGTGGCACTCGAAGCCATGGTTTAGTAGTCATGAGGTGTTGGGTGACAGGATGGACTTGATGATCGTTGAGGTCTTTTCCAACCTTATTGATTCTATGATTCTATTCTATGAAATACCTTTCCTATTATACAGGTGATGAAACTAAACCTAGGAAGGCACCAAAGAACAAAATTTAAACTTCTCAACTCAGCATCACACTTTTGCTGTTTAAATGCTGTTTAGACCAATTTCCACTGCTTTCCTAGAGAAAACACTGTTAAACAACTGGTATTTATTTTCTGTATGGCAACATAATTTTGAGAGCAACAAATCAAATCAGACCAAGAATATCACAAGGACAAACAACTGTTTGCTTGGATTAACTTCTGTACATTAAAGCAGGCCAAATAACTCCACCTGAGAAAGTTATAAACTAGTGCCAGCAACCAGTCATCTTCCTGTAGTCTGAAAGTACTTTGCATTAGAATAGAATAGAATAGAATAAACCAGGTTGGAGAGACTTTGAGATCATTTGAGTCCAACCTATTATCAACACTATCCGTTATAAATGCAGTAGTCGTTTGTGATTTGAGTTAGAACGCAGTGTTCAGGGTAGGTAGTGCCAGTTGGTTTGTTTTGAGGACAGAGGGTAGGTAAATGTTCAGATTGTTTTGGCTTCAGACAGGAACCTCATGCCAACTTTCTCAGGAGCCATGGAACGTTTACTTTAGATAAGTCCTGTGCTGCAGCTGTAGTTCCTACTTCTATTCTATTCTAGACTATTTTATTCTAAACCATGGCACCAACACCCCATCCAGTCTCTTCCTAAACACCTCCAGTGATGGTGACTCTACCACCTCCCTGTGTACCACATTCCAATGGCAAATCTCTCTTTCTGTGAAGAACTTCTTCCTAACATCCATCCTAAACCTCCCCTGGCACAGCTTGAGACTGTGTCCTCTTGTTCTGATGCTGGCTGCCTGGAAGAAGAGACCAAACCCCACCTGGCTACGACCTCCCTTCAGGTAGTTGTAGACAGCATTGATGCAAACTGATTTCTAAGAATACTACAATCCTTACCAACATTGTCCCAATTGCTTCAACTATTTGTAACCAGCAATACTAGTTTTGAAACATCAGTGTAAAGATAAAGAGGTCCCCTGGGAAATTACACAGCAGTTGTCAGTCTCCATTATGGACATAAAACTTCTCAAATAAAGGACAGAAAAAAAAATACAGTTCTGCTTCACAAATGATTTAGAGCCTTACTACCAGAGAGCAGAGAGACCTGCACTAGACTGATCTAACAACAGCACACTGCCATTTCCTGGTAACAGCTGACCCAGCTTTAAGCAATGGGGTTCCCTACTAACATTTCTTTTCTTCTACTGCATCTGCACAGGTTTTTGTTACAAAAAGCCTTAACCAAACCAAAGTACTTTGCCATGAATGTAGCATGCAGGAATCCAGTAAGGACCACGTCACAGGCTTTCAACTTGGCAGTCACCTGAGTGGGCACTGTTCAACAACCTGAAGAACCACAGAATCATTTAAGGTGGGAAAAAACCTCCAAGATCATTGAGTCCAACCACTAAACTAGCACTGCCAAGTCTGCCTCTAAACCCTGTCTCTAAACATGTAGAAATCACAGGCACAGCAACTGTGCCATCACTTCAGTAACAGGATCATTCTTGTTTGATTCTTCTGCTATTCTTACATGTATGATTTTTTTAATACATAATGTAATTTTTTCCACCCACATGGGTAAGAAAAGAACATGCAAGTAGGCAGCTTATTAACTGGTGAATCCAGCTGGACACACCTCCTGTTTCTGCCTGCTCCTCACTTGTCTTGCATGACTTGAAAACTCACCTGCACAGGCACCTTCTGCAAGCTGCCAGTAAGACCACTCTCTAACTGACTTTACATTCAGTTCCACCACTTGACACAGAATCATCAAAAGAAGAAACCCGTTTTCTTTCTGCAGCTACTAAGTTGTAGAACACCATAAACAAACATACATCAGTTCACACTGCCTTCCTAAAGCCTTAACTCAGATTTTTCTTCTAACAGAAAGTTAAAGTTTTGCATTGCACCTTAATGGCTTGCCCTTAACCTAAGAACTCATTCCCAAAGGAAGTTCAGCTTTCCTATCTGCAATTTCTCTTCTGAACAAAGTCAGGCAAAGCAGTAAATAAACACTAGTCAGCTGTTCACTCAAACACCACTGCACACCTCTCTGCATCTCACCTGCATTCTGTTTCTCTGGACAGTCTTTTTTGAAGTGTTCCACAGAGCCACAAAGTTTGCAGCCACCACCTATTAAGAGAGAAAGTTGTTAGGAACAAACAACAAAAATGCCCACACACATAGCAACCCTCTTACACTACTTTCCTCTTATGACTATAGTGAAAAATCTTGTTTTACTCATCTGTAGTGGCAACTTGTAAATAAGATAAAGAAGTGAAATGTGCCTATGGACAGGTCTGTGCCCCTAATCACTCTAACATGACATGGTGGAGCAGGTTAACGCAGCCAGCTGCAAACGTGGCTTGCCATCTCAGAGTGGTTTGTAACCACACTACTCCATAATGTGTCACATATTAGAAGCTTCAGTCACCACAAACTGAGTATTTCTGATGTGCTGGAAGCCCTCTTTGAGAAACAACCTGAATTCTGATGAAATCCATACTCTCAGGAACTGAGGTCCTGAGAAGCAGATAATCCAACTGCAGGTACTGAGACATGAAATACAAATTCTACTCGCAATGAAAACCCTGAAAGCAAAGTAATTTCCACCCCCCCAAAGTAACTGATCTGTAAGATCACCCTTTTGAGTTTCCCAGATTGGAACTTGTACTGGGAGACAGAATGAGTACAAAGAGAGAAATGAGACAGATCAGAATGCAAGTGAAATCTTCAAAGTTTTTATTTCTAACATCACTTAAACTGAAAATGTCCTCTTTCTAGCGAGCCCTTGTTGTGAATGAACAGAAGTCTTAAGCTACTCTATGAGCGTGTTTTAACCACACACTTTGGTACATGTATGTTTAAGTACACACTGACTACATACATACAGCCTAAAATGATTGTTTCTTTGTGTGCCTGTTCATACTGCAAGCACAACTGAGTTGTCACACTCATCTCACTGTTTTAACACTAAACTTACAATTAAAACAGAAGTTCCCAGGTTACTGTGGCAGTTTTAGGCTATGCCTTCAAAATTTTGTTACAAATTTTGAGAAGTAGAAAATAAATCACTGTTGGGTGTAAAAAGGAAAACTAAAGATAATTCTAACCCATTTCACTGGAGAAATAACTGCTCTAAGACTGACTGTACCAAAACAATCTTTCTTCTTCTGGGGGCTTCTCTTCTCTGTTTGCTTCACTCAGGAGGGATTAATCTGCTTTCGCTGACCTTGGCTGCATTATTTTGGTTAAGACTAACCACTGCTTTCTCTCTGCTCCTTTTTGCCTTTTGGACAGGGAGTGGGGAGCAGAGGGAGAGTTTCTCTGACCAGGGGGATTTTCAAAGTGTTTGTAAATATTGTAAATCCTGTATGTTTTGTACATATTCATTGCATTCCATAGTAGATTGTAGTTTTGCTTGTAAATACAGCTCCATTTGCTTCCAACTGAGTTAGTCTGGCAAAGTTAATGTTGAATGGGGGGATTTCAACCCACCACAATAACCAATATTAACACTGAATTCTACAGAATTAACCTGCTTCTACCAAGCCTAAAAGATGTTTGGAAATTCCTTTAAGTCAGTTGCACTGTTACTTCATTTCATACCAAGTAAGAATGGAAAATGTGGTTTTGTTTAAGAAAATTAGTAAACTGACCTTCAGCATACAATCCCTTGGGATTGTCTGGACATGACCTTGAGAGATGCCCCATCTCACCACAGATGAAACACTTGGCATATGGAAATGGCCCTGCAAAAATCACATACAGTTTATGATCCACACTAAAAAATTTGTCATCACAGACAACTGTGTTAAAAAAGGGTAACGACAATATTTCACCACAGTATTAAGCTAAAAACACTATGCTTTCTTAGGGTCATTGTTACAATGTTGTATCCATTAAACATGTTAACCTATCTTTTCAGAACAGTTAAATTACTAAAACAAAAAGAATTTAATAGAATTAACCAGGTTGGAAAAGACCTTTGAGATTATTGAGTCCAATCGAGCCCAATACCATCTAATCAACTGAACCATAGCACCAAGTTCCCCATCCAGTCTCTTTCTAAACACTTCTAGTGATGGTGACTCCACCACCTCCCTGGGCAGCACATTCCAATGGCAAATCACTCTTTCTGTGAAGAACTTCATAGTATCATAGTATCAGTCAGGGTTGGAAGGGACCACAAGGATCATCTAGTTCCAAGCCCCCTGCCATGGGCAGGGACACTCTACACTAGATCAGGCTGGCCAGAGCCTCATCCAGCCTGGTCTTAAACACCTCCAGGGATGGGGCCTCAACCACCTCCCTGGATAGCCCATTCCAGGGCTTCACCACTCTCATGGGGAAGAGCTTCTTCCTCACATCCAGCCCAAATCTCCCCACCTCCAGTTTCATTCCATTCCCCCTAGTCCTATCACTCCCTGATAGCCTGAGAAGTCCCTCCCCAGCCTTCTTGGAGGCCCCCTTCAGATACTGGAAGGCCACAAGGAGGTCACCTTGGAGCCTTCTCTTCTCCAGACTGAACAGCCCCAACCCCTTCAGTCTGTCCTCATAGGAGAGGTGCTCCAGCCCTCTGATCATCCTCGTGGCCCTTCTCTGGACAACTTCCAGCACCTCCAGATCCCTCTTGGAATAGGGGCTGAGTGAGAGCCCTGGAGAACTGGAGGCAGTACTCCAGGTGGGGTCTCACCAGGGCTGAGTAGAGGGGGAGAATCACCTCCCTTGACTTATAATACAATACAATACAATAAATCCAGGTTGGAAGAGACCTTCAAGATCATCGTGTCCAATCTATCAACCAATCCAACCCACCTAAACAACTAGATCATGGCACCAAGCACCCCATCAAGTCTCCTCCTGAACACCTCCAATGATGGTGACTCCACCACCTCCCTGGGCAGACCATTCCAATGGGCAATCACTCTCTCTGTATAGAACTTCCTCCTAACATCCAGTCTAAACCTCCCCTGGCACAGCCTGAGACTGTGTCCTCTTGTTCTGGTGGTGCCTGCCTGGGAAAATAGACCAACCTCTGCCTGGCCACAATCACCCTTCAGGTAGTTGTAGAGAGCAAGAAGGTCACCCCTGAGTCTCCTCTTCTCCAGGCTAAGCAACCCCAGCTCCCTCAGCCTCTCCTCATAGGGCTTGTCTTCCAAACCCCTCACCAACTTTGTTGCCCTTCTCTGGACACGTTCCAGCAAGTCAATATCCTTCCGAAACTGAGGGGCCCAGAACTGGACACAGGACTCAAGGTGTGGCCTAACCAGTGCAGTGGACAGGGGCAGAATGACCTCCCTGCTCCTGCTGGCCACACTCTTCCTGATGCAGGCCAGGATGCCATTGGCCTTCTTGGCTGCCTGGGCACACTGCAGGCTCATGTTCAGCCTCCCATCAACCAGCACCCCCAGGTCCCTCTCTGCCTGGCCGCTCTCCAGCCACTCTGACCCCAGCCTGTAGCACTGCATGGGGTTGTTGTGGCCAATGTGCAGAACCCGGCACTTGGATGTGTTCAGTCTCATGCCCCTGGATTCTGCCCATCTGTCCAGCCTGTCGAGGTCCCTCTGCACTTCTGACTTCTTCCTAACATCCAATCTGAACCTCCCCTGATGCAGCTTGAGACTGTGTCGTCTTGTTCTGGTGCTGGTTGCCTGGGAGAAGAGACTAACCCCCACCTGGCTACAGCCTCCCTTCACGGTAGTTGTTGACAGCAATAAGGTCTCCCCTGATCCTCCTCCTCTCTAGGCTAAGCAACCCCAGCTCCCTCAGTCTCTCCTCAGAGGGCTTGTGCTCCAAATGCCCCTGCCCAGCTTTGTTGCCCTTCTCTGGACACCTTCCAGCAACTCAACATCTTTCCTAAACTGAGGGGCCCGGAACTGGACACAGGACTCAAGGTGTGGCCTAACCAGTGTTGAGTAGAGCAGCAGAATGACCTCCCTGCTCCTGCTGGCCACACTATTCCTGATACAGGCCAGGATACCATTGGCCTTCTTGGCCACCTGGGCAAAGAGGTTACACTTCAGGTGTTGGACAACTCACACCAAAGCATCTCAGACCCAACCCACGTACCAACAGCTGGATCTACTTTTGCTCTGCATTTGCCGATGTCATGCTCTGTGGATCCGCACCGGTAACAGATTCCTGTACCCATATCTTCACTTTCAAGTACTGCAGGGCAATCAGCAACACCATGGCCCGGTTCTCTACAGTGGAAACACACCTTTGAAAATAAAAGTAAGTTATAGGCATCTTCACAGACAGATCACATAGCAGATCACAGCACTTATGGGTAACCACAGAAAGGAATTAATTTACTCCTACTACCTGACTGTCATCCGTAGCCAGTTACTAGACCAGTGCTTCTCTTAGCTGAATCCTTGAGGGTACTATCAGCCACCTATCTCCTAGTGTTGAGAGTGAAGTTTCTGTGAGAGGCACTCAAAGACCTGAAATTTTCAGTCTGGAAAGGCCTTCTGGATTTTTAAAATTGAACTCTATCAAGGGATTTCCCCACCCTCCCCCCAGGAAAATCACTAGACAAAAGAGACACTGTAAATCATTCACTCATAACTGAGTGCCCTGGATGAATGATAACCTTTATTGACTAGAGCACAATTCCTCAAGCTCTTTTAAGTACTCCTGTGGTAAGTGCTTAGGTAAACAAACAGAAGTGGTTTTACACCAGTCCTATAGTTTGATAATTAAGACCTTAGCTATCTCAGGTTAATTATCATAGAATCATAGAATCAACACGGCTGGAAAAGACCAACCTGTCACCCAAGACCTCATGACTACTAGACCATGGCACCAAGTGCCATATCTAATCCATTTTTTAATACCTCCAGTGACTCTGACTCCACCACCTCCCTGGGCAGCCCATTCCAATGGCTACCAACTCTCTCTGCAAAGAACTTTCTCCTCACCTCAAGCCCAAACTTCCCCTGGCACAGCTTGAGACTGTGTCCTCTTGTTCTGGTGCTGGTTGCCTGGGAGAAAAGACCAACACCCTCCTGGCTACAACCTCCCTTCAGGTAGTTGAAGAGAGCAAGAAGGTCTCCCCTGTGCCTCCTCTTCTCCAGGCTAAACAACCCCAGCTCCCTCAGCCTCACTTCGCAGGGTTTGTGCTCGAGGCCTCTCCCCAGCCTCACTGCCCTTCTCTGGACATGTTCAACAGCCCTTCTTAAACTGAGGGGCCCAGAACTGGACACAGTACTCGAGGTGTGGCTAGTAGTAATACTTTTTACTGTGTTCCCAGATTACAGTCAGTGGAAGTCTACACTGAACATAAAAATTTCTGTTTTCACATGCCCTCATTAAGAGTATGCTGAAGATCTCAATCCAATTTTCAAGCAGAAGACATTGCAGAGAGAGACCCTGAAACAGGAGGAATACTATACTGATCAGTTACATACAGAAGTGCATTGAATTAGTTTCCCCAGGAGACAAGGGGGAATTTATCAAAGGGTAGCAAGAACAGCATTGAACTGGAAAAGCCATACTAGAAGGCATAAGCTGATACCTATTGTTTCTTTCAAAGCAGAGCTACTTCAATTAGCTTTATTAACCTGAAATATGACTGAGAACATGCTACGCTTCCAGCAGGCAAGGCACTCAGCTTCCTCACTGAACCACCTCCTGGCAGGATCAGAATAAGGAATCTTTGTACTCTCCACACAGAGCTTTACCCAAGTTTTTAACACACTTCACAAATACACGAATACCCACGATTTAAGGCAAAACTCACCATAGCATTTTTCTTATTTTCTTTTCTCTTCAGCCTCCTATCCTCCCGCCGCTTGTCCTTCTTTAAGGCTAGCGCTACCTCCTTCTCCAGCTCGGCACTATCCGCTTCGGCCACTTGGCTATTCTGCAAGCTTTGCTTCAGGTAAGCCGCAAACCCATTAACGTCTTCGTTCAGATAGTCCTTTTTCTTTTTGTTTTTCTTTTTCCTCTTCTCTTGCTCCTTCTTCAGGGAGAGGGGGGCCGAACGGCCCTCCTGCCCCTGGGGGCCGTTCACCATCTCCTCCCAAGGTGTCGCAGCCAGCGTCTTTGCGCCGGGAGGACCGTTTCGCCGAGCCCATCGGGTCATGACAGAGCCGGCAGCTACCGGGGCAGTCCCGGAAGAGACTCACACACTTAAACACGGCGGTCCGCACACACGCTCGCTCCCCGGGTGTACAACACACCCCCCGATGCCTCGGCGAGGCGGCTTTCCGACACCGTTCCCACCGTGCACACCCCTAGCTGCTGACGCGCTGCGGGGGAGGCTTACCGAGCGCAGCGCGGCGCGGCCCGACAGGCTCCCCAGCAGCTAGAAGGGACAGGCGGGAAGGGGGTCCCGGCCTGCAGCGGCGCGAGAAGGGCCGCTCACCGGAGTCGGCCGCAGCCGCACCAGGCAGCCCCACGGAACGGCCTGCGCCGCCACGCCGCGCTCCCTGCCGCGCGCCGGAAGTGACGTATTCCCCCCCGGTCCGGCCCTGACGCCGCTTCCCGCCGACCGCAGCGTCCCAGAGCCTGTCTTTCGGTTGCACGTTCCGGGATCTTACTGCCTGTGGGGGGTCTTCCTGTTCCCCCCGCCGGCCGCGACTCGAGTACGAGCGTACCAGGTCGAAAGAGGCTGACTGATGGTTCGAGACCCTGAGGAAGGGAGCAGGAGCTAGGTGCGCTGACAGGCTGCCTCACAGGATCACAGGAGTTGGAAGGGACCCAAAGAGATCATCAAGTCCAACCCCCCTGCCGGAGTAGGTGCACGCAATCTATCTCAGGTCTCAGAGGAACGCATCCAGACGGGCCTTGAAAGCCTCCAGAGAAGGAGGCTCCACAACCTCTCTGGGCAGCCTGTTCCAGTGCTCTGTGACCCTTACAGTAAAGAAGTTCCTCCTTGTGTTGAGGTGGAACCTCCTGTGCTGCAGCTTACAGCCATTGCTCCTTGTCCTATCACAGGGAGCAAGTGAGCAGAGCCTGTGCCCTCCTTTCTGACGCCCAGCCCTCAGATACAAGCATTTATTAAATCCCCTCTAAGTTTTCTCCAGACTAAAAAGCCCCAGGTCCCTTCAGTCTCTCCTTGTAAGGCATGTGCCCCAGTCTCCTAATCATCCTCCTCGCCTCATCCCTCTGGGTCCACTGTAGGAGGTCCTTGTCCCCAGAGAAGAGAGGAGGCAGGAGCCAGGCACGTTCAGGGGGTGCCTGGTGCTCTAGTTCGCTGCCTTTCACAGTCTCTGCTTTCCCAATGGATTGCTCTGTGGCACAAGGACTTGATACACCCTGTGCTGAGTGGTCCATGTGTGGGAAAGAATTCTGCCACAATCCACTCTGAGCACAGTTCATTCTTGACCATGGAGTGGCAGTGTGGTTGCCTGCTGCCTCTGTGCTAAATAGATAATACTGTAGTCCAATTATAATTTGAAGGAAACTGTGTTGTGGCTAATTTCTATGGATTGATTGAAATGTCATTACATTTACGTGTTAAGGAAGGTGTTAGGTTCTGGCTGGACTCACTGAATCACAGAATTTTAGGGGCTGGAGGGGACCTCAGAAGATCATTGAGTCCAATGCCTCTGCCAGAGCAGGATCACCTATAGCAGATCACACAGGAACGCATCCAGGTGGGTTTTGAGTATCTCCAGAGAGGGAGGCTCCACAACCTCCCTGGGCAGAACTTAGGGTCTTTTGCAGCCAGGTGGTTCTGTGAGTCTGTGTGAGGAAGCATACACACAGGGAATTTTTTTTCAGTAACAATGTGCTTAATAACTCTTCATGTTGTAGCATTTAGAATAATGATTCACCAGAAGCATATTGTAACAAGGTACTGGGATCATGATGGGGTGCAACAACTCTACTTTGATTGGTAATAAACTGACTTCCCCGAATGAGTCTGGTTTGCCAGTGATGGTAATTGGTGAGTGATCTCTCTCTATCCTTCACCCATGAGCCTATCCTATTTACCCTTCCTTGTCCTACTGAGGAGGAGAGTGATAGAGCACCTTTGGTGAGCACCTGGTGTCCAGCCAGGGTCAGCCCACCACACTCAAATGCTAGTTAACAGGGTGATATCTACATTTGTTTTCTGTGTAATCTCATTGAAACAGATGTGACCCTAGAATGAGTGTGCACCTGTGGTTTGCGAAGGTAATTCAAAAGGAGCAAACCCTCTTCCAGAGAATGTAGCTTTATTGCAAGGGTAAAAGGATTGTGGGACATAGCCCTTTGCAAACATCTGTGCCTCCTGGGGTGCAGCCACGGGAGAGTGGGGATCATGAAGGCTGGCAGGAGCTGCTATCCATGTACAAGCACCTTCCTCCTTGTGCAGCCCTGCTGCCAGTAGCCCATCAGCTTCGCAAAGTGGAGTGGGTGAACGAGCACCACCCATTAGTTCGTGTATCCCAATATGCAGGGAGTGCTGTGCTGTGCCCCAGACACAGTGCAGGGGAAAGTTGCTGGAGCGCTACATGGAAGGTGAGGTTGCAGAGGCTGGGGTACCACTACTGGTGGGCCTCTGTGGCTAATGCTTGCCAGGCGTTCATGGGACCTGGGGCCATGGCCTACCAGCTCATCACTGGATACAGCTGCACTCCCACAGTGTTACACACAGGATATACCTGATTGGAATGGACCTCTAAGATCAGCCAGTCCAAACCTTGACCCAGCACTGAAGGATCAGTACTAAACCATGTCTCTAAATGCCAGGTCCACATGCTGCTTGAACAGTCCTGGGATGGGGACTCCACCCCTGCCTGGGGCAGACCATTCCAATATCTGATAGCCCTCTCTGTGAAGAAATACTTCCTAATGTCCACCCTAAACCTCCCCTGGTGCAGCTTGAAACTATTTCCTCTAGTCCTGTCACTTGACACTGGGAAGAAGAGGCTGGCCTCTCCTCATTCCAGCCTCCCTTCAGGTACAATTCAATAAACCAGGTTGGAAGAGACCTTCAAGATCATCGTGTCCAACCTACCCAGGTAGTTTTAGAGAGTGATGAGGTCTCCCCTCAGCCTCCTCTGAACTGAACAGCCCCCAGCTCACTCAGATGCCCCTCACATGAAATGTGCTCCAGGCCTTTCAGGAGCATTGTTGCCCTTCTCTGGACATGCTTCAGCACCTCAATGTCCTTCCTATAGCGTGGTGCCCAGAACTGAACACAATACTTGAGGTGTGGCCTCACCAGCGCTGAGTAGAGGGCGTCCTGCTGGCCACAGTGTTTCGCATACAATCCAGGATGCCACTGGCTTTCCTGGCAACCAGTCTCTCTTTGCAGGTGAGGAGCTGTGCTGGTGCAGTTACACCAGCTTACATGTGCATATTGTTCAGTAAAGTCAGACCTGTTTAGTTAGGTTTTATCATTCATCAAGATCAATGACAGGACACTAAAGTGGTCCCTACTTCCATCACTCAGCAGTGAAGCTGATTCAGAACTTCAGCTGAAAGACGTACAGCAAGTTTTCTCAAGGAGGATGGCTTTTTGGAATGTAATTTATGGCATGTTTTTCCCTCTTCAGACCCCCCATCCCCAGCCCTCCTAAGGTTCACAAAGTAAATCTCCAGGACTATATTGTTAGAGGCTCCTGCTTTACAATGGAATAAATGTTTATAAATAAGACTTTTTCTCAAGTCAGTCTTCTGTTTCTTGTCTTTTTGGCATTTCACTAGAGCTCAGAGGGAAGGGGGAGGGAGCTGGGCTGTAGGAGATGGGGTTGCTTAACCTGGAGAAGAGGAGTCTCAGAGGAGGCCTTATTGAACAGAATAGAGTAGAGTAGAGTAGAGTAGAGTAGAGTAGAGTAGAGTAGAGTAGAGTAGAGTAGAGTAGAGTAGAGTAGAGTACAATACAATACAATACAATACAACACAATACTACCTGAAGGAAGGTTGTAGCCAGATGGGGGTTGGTCTCTACTCATAGTTTCATAGTTTCATAGTTTCAGTTAGGGTTGGAAGGGACCACAAGGATCATCTAGTTCCAACCCCCCTGCCATGGGCAGGGACACTCTACCCTAGATCAGGCTGGACAGAGCCTCGTCCAGCCTGGTCTTAAACACTGCAAGGGACGGGGCCTCAACCACCTCCCTGGACAACCCATTCCAGGCTTCACCACTCTCACGGTGAAGAACTTCCTCCTCACATCCAGCCTGAATCTCCCCACCTCCAGCTTCATCCCATTCCCCCTAGTCCTATCACTCCCTGATAGTCTGAAAAGTCCCTCCCCAGCCTTCTTGTAGGCCCCCTTCAGATACTGGAAGGCCACAATGAGGTCACCTCGGAGCCTTCTCTTCTCCAGGCTGAACAGCCCCAACTCCTTCAGTCTGTCCTCATAGGAGAGGTGCTCCAGCCCTCTGATCATCCTCGTGGCCCTTCTCTGGACACGCTCCAGCACCTCCAGATCCCTCTTGTAATAGGGGCTCCAGAACTGGACGCAGTACTCCAGGTGGGGTCTCACCAGAGCTGAGTAGAGGGGGAGAATCACCTCCCTTGACCTGCTGGCCACACTTCTCCTGATGCAGCCCAGGATCTGATTGGCTTTCCGGGCTGCAAGTGCACATTGAGAGCTCATGTTGAGCTTCTCGTCCACCAGCACCCCCAAGTCTCTCTCCTCTGCGCTGCTCCCAGCCAGTCACTGCCCAGCCTGTATTTGTGCCTGGGATTGCCTCGACCCAGATGCAGGACCTGCACTTGGTCTTGTTGAAGCTCATGAGGTTGGCCTGTGCCACCTCTCCAGCCTGTCAAGGTCCCTCTGGATGGCATCCCTTCCCTCCAGCGTGTCTGCTGCACCACACAGCTTGGTGTCATCAGCAAACTTGCTGAGGGTGCACTCAATGCCACTGTCCATGTCACCCACAAAGATGTTGAACAAGACTGGTCCCAGGACTGATCCCTGAGGGACTCCGCTTGTCACTGGCCTCCACTGGGACATGGACCCATTGACAGCCACTCTTTGGGTGCGGCCATCAAGCCAGTTCCTTATCCATCTGGTGGTCCATCCATCAAACCCGTGTGTCACCAGCTTGGAGACCAGGATGTGGTGTGGGACAGTGTCAAAGGCTTTGCTCAGGTCCAGGTAAACGACATCAGTTGCTCGCCCCTCGTCTATAAAACTCTCAGGCAGCCAGCACCAGAACAAGAGGGCACAGTCTCAAGCTGTGCCAGGGGAGGTTTAGGCTGGGTGTTAGGAAGAGATTCTTCACATAAAGTGTGATTGGCCATTGGAATGTGCTGCCCAGGGAGGTGGTGGAGGTGTTTAAGAAGAGTATGGATGGGGTGCTTGGTGCCATGGTTTAGTTGATTAGATGGTGTTGGATGATAGGTTGGACTTGATGATCTCAAAGCTCTCTTCCAATCTGGTTAATTCCATTCCATTCCATTCCATTCCATTCCATTCCATTCCATTCCATTCCATTCCATTCCATTCCATTCCATTCTCTATTACCTTTCCTAGTAATCTTGAGCTGATACTATAAGGACAGCTGGGCACCATTCCTTCTTTATTAGTTATTATTAATATTTTTGTCTCCCTGGAGAGTCTGCCTTGCTGTACTCTGCTGACTTTTCCGGGGCTTCACGTCCACTAGAGGGAAGTGTGCACAAAGCATACATTGATCTTGCTGTTGAACTGCCTCAGTGCCAGTAAGAACAAGCACAGATTGAAGACTAATTATGAAGTACATTTACTGAAGGAAAAAAATAATTGTTTCATGCCATTTAAACCCCATTTCTAATAATCTAGGAAATAAAGAACCAAGACTTCATTTTAAAATTAAAAAAAAATGACTAATTTGCTGCTGTGCTAAAAGGTGAACCACAGCACGAGTTGCCAGTTATTCCTGCCTGGCTGAAGATGATTCACACAGCCAGAAAGAGCTTCTAGAAATAGGAGACACCAACCCAAGGATAGGGAAGATAAAGGCGATCAAAGACCCAACGGGCATCACGTCACACACATTTTAGACATACATGTGCTATGTATTTATTAGGCTTTGGTTTATGAAAGCTGCATGCTGATGTGTCAGAATGTTTTTAAATGGTTGTTATGGCAGGGTTTTTTTTTTTTGGTGGTTTTGTTGGGTTTGGTTTTGTTTGGTTGGTTTTAAGAACTGGGGTGAAGTGTCTGCCAGTCTGTATGCGGTGTACTTGACCAAATGTGTTATTACAGTGGGTGAGGATTGATATACTTGTCAAATTAAAAGAAAATTCACACACACATGCATTTATCTGCAACCATCTATGTATATTCATCTGTCTGTCAGCTTGTTTTCACTAAGCAGAGACAGCAGTGTGCCTCCGGCTGTATGCAGGCTGCTCACTGGTCTCACATCAGTGCAGGTTTTTGTTTGGCTGCAGCTTCCTCTTTACTCCTTACTGAGCCCACAACAAGTTATCAGTCACCACACAGGACACAAATGGATATAGAGAAAAGCTGAAGAACAGCATAAGCAAGACTAATGACAAGGGACATGTTTTAGTTTGTGTTCTGCTGAAGTATGAAATGTTTTGTCTTTTGAGTCTGAAATTTTATGTATGTGTGTCTCGGCAGGACCAATGGCCCTTAGGATCCCTGACCAGGTTTTGCAGACAGTGGAAATGGCTGTTTAATTCCTTCCTACTAAATCAGCAAGATAGTGTTTCCCTCCAGTTCCACACCTGATTAAATTTGTACTGGTTTGTTCCAATTTGCCATCAGTCAGCTGGGAGCTGTGATTAAGAATAGAATAGAATAGAGTAGAATAGAATAGAATAGATAATACAATACAATACAATACAACAGGTTGGAAGAGACCTTCAAGATCATCACGTCCAACCCATCAACCAATCCAACCCACCTAAAATACAATACAGTACCATACAGTACAATACAGTACAAAACAGTACAATACAGTACAATACAGTACAATACAACCCACCTAAACAACTAAAAAACTAAACCCTGGCACCAAGCACCCCATCAAGCCTCTTCTTGAACACCTCCAATGAAGGTGACTCCACCACTTCCACAGGCAGCTGATTCCAGTGGGCAATCACTCTCTCAGTATAGAACTTCTTCCTAACTTCCAGTCTAAACCTGCCCTGGCGCAGCCTGAGACTGTGTCCTCTTGTTCTGGTACTGGCTGCCTGGGAGAAGAGACCAACCTCCGCCTGGCTACAACCTCCCTTCAGGTAGTTGTAGAGAGCAAGAAGGTCACCCCTGAGTCTCCTCTTCTCCAGGCTAAGCAACCCCAGCTCCCTCAGCCTCTCCTCATAGGGCTTGTCTTCCAAACCCCTCACCAACTTTGTTGCCCTTCTCTGGACACGCTCCAGTAAGACAACATCTTTCCTAAACTGAGGGCCCAAACTGGACACAGTACTCAAGGTGCGGCCTAACCAGTGCAGTGTACAGGGGCAAAATGACCTCCCTGCTCCTGCTGGCCACACTGTTTCTGATGCAGGCTAGGATGCCATTGGCCTTCTTGGCTGCCTGGGCACACTGCAGGCTCATGTTCAACCTACAATCAACCAGCACCCCCAGGTCCCTCTCTGCCTGGCCGCTCTCCAACCACTCTGACCCCAGCCTGTAGCACTGCATGGGGTTGCTGTGGCCAATGTGCAGAACCCGGCACTTGGATGTGTTCAATCTCATGCCCTTGGACTCTGCCCATCTGTCCAGCCTGTCGAGGTCCCTCTGCAAAGCCTCTCTGCCCTCCAGCAGATCAACTCCTGCCCCCAGCTTGGTGTCGTCCGCAAATTTACTGATGATGGACTCGATGCCCTCATCCAGATCATCAATAAAGATGTTGAAGAGCATGGGGCCCAGCACCGATCCCTGGGGCACACCACAAGTGACTGGCCGCCAGCCGGATGTGGCACCATTCACCACCACTCTCTGGGCTCGGCCCTCCAGCCAGTTCCTAACCCAACGCAGTGTGCTCCCATCCAAGCCATGGGCTGCCAGCTTGGCCAGGAGTTTGCTGTGGGGGACGGTGTCAAAGGCCTTGCTGAGGTCCAGGTAGACCACATCCACAGGCCTCCCCACATCCACCAGGCGAATAGAATAGAATAGAATAGAATAGAATAGAATAGAATAGAATAGAATAAACCAGGTTGGAAGAGACCTTCAAGATCATCATACCCAACCTATCATCCAACACCATCTAATCAACTAAACCATGTAACCATGCACCCTATCAAGTCTCCTGAACACCTCCAATGATGGTGACTACACCACCTCCACAGGCAGAACATTGCAATGGGCAATCACTCTCTCTGTGTAGAATTTTTTCCTAACATCCAGCCTAAACCTGCCCTGGTGCAGCCTGAGACTGTGTCCTCTTGTTCTGGTGCTGGTTGCCTGGGAGAAGAGACCAACCTCTGCCTGGCTACAACCTCCCTTCAGGTAGCTGTAGAGAGCAATAAGATCACCCCTGAGTCTCCTCCTCTCCAGGCTAAGCAACCCCAGCTCCCTCAGCCTCTCCTCATAAGGCTGTGCTCCAAATCCCTCACCAACTTTGTTGCCCTTCTCTGGACACATTCCAGCAAGTCAACATCCTTCCTAAACTGAGGGGCCCAGAACTGGACACAGAACTCAAGTACACAGGCAGCATGTGAAAAATGATCACGACAGCAGCCATACAAATAATTTTTAAGTTTTGCTGCCTTTTTTCCCATTTTCTTTCATATTATACTAAGAAACAGCAAGTTGCATGTCCATAGCACAGTGTTTGTAGCAGCACAGCCTAATGCCTGTCTTAGGAGACTTTCTTTGTAGTTCCATCAGAAACAAATGACTTGGAGATTGGAGACAATAGAATGGAAAACCTGGACCAGTGGATTTTTGCAGCATCTTTGGTAACCTGAGACAAAAATCTCCTGAAATATTGTGATTTAAATAATTTCATGTCAGTAACCAGAGGAAGAGAAACATGTGCAAATCTTTCTCCTTCTCAGATGCAAGTTTACAAGATGGAGATTATGCAGGTGCATTTTGGGTGCCAAAATGACTGTAGTAAACTGGAGAAGGGCAATAAAGATAACCCCTCTGGACTGGTGTTTGAAATAGGCATGACCATGAAGCTGAGTGTTTCTCACCACCAAGTTCTTTACAAAGCCTGACAAGTGACTTTGGTGTTATTCCAACTGATAATGCTTGTAATCCTTAAACCCTAAAAGGGAAATTTTGTCTGATTAGGAAGTACCAAAGGCCTTAGCTGTGTATTTGTATGACTGATGGTATCTTTGTTCACTCCTTTTTGCCTGTGGTGTTCGGATAGCTCATACTGCTTTCCCAAATGTCAAGGTTACATTTTTCTTCTTCTTTTAGTTTTGATTGCTGATCGACAGCTGCCTAAACATGAGCCAGCAGTGTGCCCAGTATGCTGCATTAGGAATAGTGTGGCCAGCAGGAGCAGGGAGGTCATTGTGCCCCTGTACTCTGCATTGGTTAGGCCACACCTTGAGTCCTGTGTGCAGTTCTGGGACCCTCAGTTTAAGAAGGACATCGAGACACTTGAATGTCAAAATCTCAAAAAATGTGGCTTTTGTGAGAAAGGATTATTAGATGCACACACTGTCATGACAACATAAGAATTTTCCCAGTTGGATTCGATGGCTGTCTGCTAAGGAAGCATTTTCTCATAGGGGAACATAATTTTTGATTTTTCAGAAGCACACAGGAGGACAGGTGACAACATTAATAGATGAGGGGCGAGCAACTGATGTCGTTTACCTGGACCTGAGCAAAGCCTTCGACACTGTCCCACACCACATCCTGGTCTCCAAGCTGGTGACACATGGGTTTGATGGATGGATACAGAACTGGCTTGATGGCCGCACCCAAAGAGTGGCTGTCAATGGGTCCATGTCCCAGTGGAGGCTAGGGACAAGCGGAGTCCCTCAGGGATCAGTCCTGGGACCAGGCTTGTTCAACATCTTTGTGGGTGCCATGGACAGTGGCATTGAGTGCACCCTCAGCAAGTTTGCTGATGACACCAAGCTGTGTGGTGCAGCAGACACGCTGGAGGGAAGGGATGCCATCCAGAGGGACCTGGACAGGCTGGAGAGGTGGGCACAAGCCAACCTCATGAGCTTCAACAAGAACAAGTGCAGGGTCCTGCATCTGGGTCGAGGCAACCCCAGGCACAAATCCAGGCTGGGCAGGGACTAGCTGGGGAGCAGCCCAGAGGAGAGAGACTTGGGGGTGCAGGTGGACGAGAAGCTCAACAGGAGCTCTCAATGTGCACTTGCAGCCCGGAAAGCCAATCAGATGCTGGGCTGCATCAGGAGAAGTGTGGCCAGCAGGTCAAGGGAGGTGATTCTCCCCCTCTACTCAGCCCTGGTGAGACCCCACCTGAAGTACTGCGTCCAGTTCTGGAGCCCCTATTACAAGAGGGATCTGGTGGTGCTGGGACGTGTCCAGAGTAGAGCCACGAGGATGATCAGAGGGCTGGAGCACCTCTCCTATGAGGACAGACTGAAGGAGTTGGGGCTGTTCAGTGTGGAGAAGAGAAGGCTCCAAGGTGACCTCATTGTGGCCTTCCAGTATCTGAAGGGGGCCTCCAAGAAGGCTGGGGAGGGACTTTTCAGGCTCTCAGGGAGTGCTAGGACTAGGGGGAATGGCATGAAGCTGGAGGTGGGGAGATTCAGGCTAGATGTGAGGAGGAAGTTCTTCACCGTGAGGGTGGTGAAGGCCTGGAATGGGTTGTTTGAGGGAGGTGGTTGAGGCCCCGTCCCTGGAGGTGTTTAAGACCAGGCTGGATGAGGCTCTGTCCAGCCTGATGTAGTGTGGGGTGTCCCTGCCCATGGCAGGGGGGTTGGAACTAGATGATCCTTGTGGTCCCTTCCAACTCTAACCAAAACTATGAAACTATGAAAACTATGAGTTATGTTAATTTAAACTTAAATTGCACAGCACTACACTTTAGCTAGTGTCTTCAATATCACAGACTAAGTTTTAATCCATAGGGTCGAGGATACTAAAGAATAAAGAAATGAAGGATGTATTCATCTCTGTAATTCACTGGTTTGCATTGGGAGGCAGTGGTGTCTTCTTCCACGGTATTTGCTGTATTGTGAATAAAGCTGCTGTGTTTCACAGAATAAGGGAGAAACAACAGTGTAAAACTGCAAGCAGAAGCAAGCACAGAGGTACAGATTTCTTAGGCGTAGTAAGCAGCAAGGGGTAGTGTTCCATGCTTCTAATCTTGTCAGTACTACTCACTTCTCATATTTTTTTCTGTCCAGATAAATACAAATCCCTCATTTCTACAGAAGGAAGTCAGAGTGCCAGAGTCTATGCAGTTATTTGCCTAGTACAGGCCAGTCAGCACCATCTAAGCCCAAAAGCAGGGGTAGCAGGATGCCTTGTTTAGGCATCTCCTATTTGGCTTCTGCTGGAGGTAAGCACCTAGATACCTTTCCAAATATTTCCACTGACTTTTTGGGATTAGTAATTTTATCTTTGTTTTCTTGATGGGTTTGAGAAAATATTCTGGATTGGAGAGGGGAAGTCCACTTCCAAATATGCTTATATAGGTATCTCCCTATTTGGTGATACAGATTTAGCTAGCTAGGTAGTCTTTTGAACATATGGTCCTTCTAGGACTTAAAAAATGTATAGGTACTAATTATTTTTGATATGGTTATCACTGGTGTCCATGAGCTGCATACATTTTCCTGATCATTGTGTTCATGCTCTCAACTGAGAGGAAATTCTGCTTCAGAAAGCAGAGCTACAAAAATGGCACAAGAGCTGACAGAATCTGTGATAAAGGCATAAGGAGAAAAGTTATGGAAAACATTTTCATTTCAAACAAGGGTATTCATGTGCTGCATGTGCACAAAATGAGGTAAAACTGACAGACATCATTAATCAACATTTCCCCCTCACCTTGTCTAGGAAGCTCTTGGATCTGAGTTCCCAGAAATGTGGATGAGTGTGCAAAAGATGTTCATTACCCTGCTTTACTGATAAATTTAGTAGTGTAATATATCTGGTATTTTCTTATTTGGAACCCAGTCTTCTATAATAATTTTCACTGAGTGAATTAAAAATGGGATAGCACTCAGCACCCTCATGGTGTGCAGTAGATAACTGTATTTTTGTGCTCTCTTGAAAGACTTGACTTGGTAGGACTTGTATACTATATGTAGTGCACTTTGGTGTATGCTGTGTCTTCAGGCATCTTTGCAGGCAAAATAAAAGTCTGTTTAAAGACTTTAATCTTTTAATTAAACCTTAAGCTGAAAGCAAACTTTAGAAGGCATTGCAGTAGAAAGATGAACATTAATTATTTTGGCATATCTGAAATTACATTCCAACAAATCTTATTAGTAAAGTAATTCTGCATATAAATATTAGCTGTAAATCATTGCCTATGCTATCTGCTCCCTTTTTTTGGTGTTTATGGTGGAAAATTACTTCAGGTCTCTTCAGGTATGCATTAATCTTGTAAGAATGACAGTTTCATGAGCTTTTGAAGTCTGCCAGTCAGTTTTCCTTAGGACAATGAATGATTTTGTGTGTACAGTGTCATGAGTGAAATCCATTGCAACTGTCACAGCTACAAGCTTGGGTCTTAAACTTTTAAATCAGGCTGCAGACAAGAAATCAGTTCTGTGCATGTAGTCCCACCAACATAAGTCTTCATTACAGAGAATCCTTCTATCAAGGCATGAATTTTGGTTGCTCTTTCTATGAGTAGTGTGAACGCCACGGTGCAAAATAAAGCCAAAATTAAAAGTTAGCGCAGTATGTCAGTCTTCTACCACTCTGATGCTGCTATAGCACACAATGTGTTACATTCCTCAGGGAAGAAAACAGCTTTAAAGTAAATCCTCTACTGTTTTGCAGGTATTCAGCAATCTCATATTCAGCCTTCTAGTGATGGATAGACCAGACAGTACATGTTTGTTCAATAATCTTTTCAGTTACATGAGACCTTGGTGTTAGTATAATGGAAATTTGTCTTTTTGCATGTGTATCAAGTGCAGGAACATTTTAGCCCTCATTATGAAGGTGTGTTTCTCCTTGCATCTGCTCTTCTGAAGCATCCCTTCACCTCTCCCAAGGCAGCCCTACACGTGTTATTTGTGCCCTGTGCTTGGGCCTCCCTCACCTTGCTGCAGCCTACCACCCAGCTCCTAGCCTGACATTTGCGTTTGAGCCACATTGGGACCTCCCAGGTTTGCTGACAAAGCTTCATAGTGAGGTCATGGGCTTGTTACTGGAGATGGCTTTTCTCAGGGTCCCTTGCTGTGTGTGTTAACTTCCATAGAGCTCCAAACCCAGCTCAGTTTTGGCACAACTGATGAGCCTTACATGTCCATGCTTGAATCTCCCAATATATGTACTTATGCTCTTCACTGGCTGAGAATGACCTAACTTCTGTTTGCCTTGGCTCTTACGTTCTGTGCTTTCAGTCTGTGCTTCTCTCAACCATTGTCTGGTCTCCTGTTTTAACCTGTACCTGCATGAAAAGGTCCATCTGCCCTAATTTGCAATAATTAATTCAGTCTGGAGAAGAGAAGGCTGTGAGGTGACCTCATTGTGGCCTTCCAGTATCTGAAGGGGGCCTCCAAGAAGGCTGGGGAGGGACTTCTCAGGTTATCAGGTAGTGATAGGACTAGGGGGAATGGGATGAAGCTGGAGAGATTCAGGCTAGATGTGAGGAGGAAGTTCTTCACTGTGAGGGTGGTGAGGCCCCCTGGAATGGGTTGTCGAGGGAGGTGGTTGAGGCCCCATCCCTGGAGGTGTTTAAGAGCAGGCTGGATGAGGCTCTGGCCAGCCTGATGTAGTGTGGAGTGTCCCTGCCCATGGCAGGGGGGTTGGAACTAGATGATCCTTGTGGTCCCTTCCAACCCTAACTGAAACTATGAAACTATTCATGTCACCCCAGCCATTTAGACAGGGTATTTATTGGTAAGGTAATATTTGTGTGGCAGTTCCAACACAGAAGAATGTGTTTATTGTTGTACAGAGGGACTTCTTGTAAAGTCTATGAAACTAAGTCATTGTCCTTTTCCTGGTAGACCTGAGAGCACAGTGACCACTTTTGCCCTCTTCCCTGTAATGGTAAATTCCTCTCCCCTTCTCCCCTTGCATGAACTGCCTGAAGGACCACAGGTAGGCTTTGATGGAGCATAACCTGACATTTTGCTTCTGCTTATCCCCAGTCACTGATGTGTTCATCTAGAAGATTATAAAAATATTTGAGGCGTAGCATATAGCTCTTCTTGGAGTATTTAATCAAATAAATTTCAAAGATTTATAGAGAATCAGAGTCTGGAATCTGTCAGGAAAGAATTTTATTGACAGACAAGGAGCTCAGCAATGCAGAATTGGTGGCATGGGGAAATTAAATATAAGAAGGTAAGAAGTAACTTCATATGTCTTGGGCTAGTGCAGCAACCCAGCTTTTTAACCTCTAATATCTGTTTGTTGAATCATATTCTGTATGATTCTCTTTCTTTATTGATAACCTTTCAGGTTGTTAATTTCACCAGAGCATATCTTCTGAAACACATGCAGCGTGCTGCCTTTAAGTTATCATTGAAGGCTTACAGAAATAGGTGCCCCATGGTCCCACACCCCCTAGCTCCAGGATAGTTTCATAGTTTTATAGTTTCAGTTAGGGTTGGAAGGGACCACAAGGATCATCTAGTTCCAACCCCTCTGCCATGGGCAGGGACACTCTACACTAGATCAGGCTGGACAGAGCCTCGTCTAGCCTGGTCTTAAACACCTCAAGGGACAGGGCCTCAACCACCTCCCTGGACAACCCATTCCAGGGCTTCACCACCCTCACGGTGAAGAACTTCCTCCTCACGTCCAGCCTGAATCTCCCCACCTCCAGCTTCATCCCATTCCCCCCTAGTCCTATCACTCCCTGATAGTCTGAAAAGTCCCTCCCCAGCCTTCTTGTAGGCCCCCTTCAGATACTGGAAGGCCACAATGAGGTCACCTCGGAGCCTTCTCTTCTCCAGACTGAACAGCCCCAACTCCTTCAGTCTGTCCTCATAGGAGAGGTGCTCCAGCCCTCTGATCATCCTCGTGGCCCTTCTCTGGACACGCTCCAGCACCTCCAGATCCCTCTTGTAATAGGGGCTCCAGAACTGGACGCAGTACTCCAGGTGGGGTCTCAGCAGAGCTGAGTAGAGGGGGGAGAATCACCTCCCTTGACCTGCTGGCCACACTTCTCCTGATGCAGCCCAGGATCTGATTGGCTTTCCGGATGTACTTGACTTAGAGGTAAACATTGTCCAAACAGCAAACTTCTTTGAGGACCACAATGGACTGAGCAGAGATGTCCAGTATAATATTAATAGATATGTGATTGTCCAAGTTTCATTTAAAATATTAAGTAGTGATGAAGTAATGAAGAATGCAAATACATCATTACTCTCAATGACAGTGTAAAGGTCATGGAGACTGAGACAGATGAGAGAAGTTAAAAATGTAGATGGCAAATAACAAGCCTTTACAAAATAATCCAGAGGGCAAATCACATCAAGGTATCCTTATCTTGTGCTGGCTGACAATTCCATGTCTGTAAGAGCAGTGGAGGGCCAGTGCATTTCTCTGGGTTATTTACTTGTCTGCAGGCATTTTGCAGTAATTAATTCAATGTTAGGATCACAGAATTACATGTGCTGGAGGTCTGTTGGTGATCTGATCCAACACAACCTATCCAGTTCCATCCCAACCCCAGAGCAGGGCCAATTTAGAGGAGGTTGGTCATAACCTTGCTCCTTAAGTTTTGAGCTTGTTGAATATCTCCAGGTTTCTTTCATTGTTTGACTACCCCTGTCACAGAGCAAAAGGTTTCCTAATATCTAAACAGAATTTTCAGTGTCCCAGCTTGTGTCTGTTGCCTGTTGTCCTATCACTGTGTACCTCCAAGAAGAGTCTTGAGCTTGTCTTCTCTACATCCTCTGATGCAGACAGCAGTTGTAAACATCATGAAGATCTCCTCTTAGGTTTTTCTTCTCCAAACTGAACAAAGCCAACTCCCTCCGCTTCACAGCATCCATCATGTTCCAGTACCTTGACGCTCTTTTGGCCCTGTCCAGGACTTGCTGCAGTTTGTCACTGTGTTTCCTGTACTGTGGAAGCCCAAAATTTGCCATGGTACTCCAGAGGAAGTCGCCTAAGTACCAGAAGGAGGGGAAATAGTCATGTCCCTCAAGCTGTTGGCTACATCCACGTGAAACATGACGGGTTGGACTTGATGATCTTTGAGGTCTCTTCCAACCTTGGTGATACTGTGATACTGTGAAAACAGCACAATTTGGGCATACTGCTGACTCCTGTTCAGCTTGCTGTCCTCTAGGAATTTAAATCCTGGTAAAGCCACTTTCCTCCCAGTTGTCCACCAGCTTGTGCTGTTACATGGAATTGGTTCTTCCTGGATACAAGAATTTGTCTCTGCTTCTGCTGAAGTTAATGAGATTTCTGTCAATGCCATTTCACAAGAGAGCTGCCCTAGAAAGGGCAAGAGGACTCTAGCACAAGAGATGGCAGGGCTCATTGGGAGGGCTTTAAACTAGGTTTGAAGGGAGTGGGTGAGGAAACCAGTCTCTCTGGAGCAGAGACAGAGGGACATAAACTAGACTTAGATGAGAAATCAGCAGCCCAGCTGAAGTGCATGTACACCAATGCACACAGTATGGGGAACAAACAAGAGGAACTGGAAGTCTTGGTCCACCAGGAAAACTATGATGTAGTTGTCATTACAGAAACGTGGTGGGACGATTCACACAATTGGAGTACTGCACTGGGGGGGTACAGGCTCTTTAGGTGAGACAGGTGAGGGAGAGGAGGAGGAGGGGTGGCTCTGTATACTAGGGAATCTCTTGATGCCACAGAAGTTGAGGTAGAGGATGAAAGGATTGAGTGCCTGTGGGTTAAAATCAGAGAGAGAGCTAACAAAACTGACATCCTGGTTGGAGTCTGTTATAGAGCACCCAACAGGATGAAGAGATTGATGAGTTATTTTATAAGCAGCTGGAGGCTGTTTCAATATCACCGGACTTTGTCCTTGTGGGTGACTTTGACCTACCATACATCTGCTGGGAATTAATTCAGCAGAAAGGAGGCAGTCCTGAAGGTTCTTAGAGTCTATGGAGGACAGCTTCTTGATGCAGCTGTTAAGTGAGCCTACCAGGGTTCAGGCCCTGCTTGACCTGCTGTTCTCAAATAGAGAAGGGCTGGTGGGAGATGTGATGGTAGGAGGCTGTCTAGGGTGCAGGGACCATGAGATAGTGGAGTCCCTTACCTGGGACTTCCAGAGGGCAGACTTCAGCTTATTTAAGCCACTGATTTGGAGAGTACCCTGGGTAGCACAAAGAGCAAAGGGGTCCAGGGTGGTTAGACCTACTTCAAACAGGGAATTCTTGAAGGCACAGGAACAGTCTGTGCCCGTGTGCCGGAAGATGAGCCAGTGGGGGAGGCTCTGGGCCTGGAGAAGCAAGCAGCTTCTGAAGGAATTAAGGGGAAAAAAGAGGCAATAAAAAGCATTAAAAATAAAAAGCATTTTTACAAATATTTTAATGCTAGAAAGAGGGGCAAGAAGAGCCTCCTCTCTTTATTGCACCTGGAGGGGAACATTGTAACTAAAGATGAGGAAAAGGCTGAGGTTCTAAATACCTTCTTTGCCTCCATTTTCAACAGTAAGGCAGGAGGACTGCAGGATAACCGGGCTCCTGAACTGGTAGATGGAGGAAGTAGTTAGTGACTTGCTGAGCCACTTGGATCCCCACAAGTCCATGGGACCGGATGGGATCCACCCTAGGGTGTTGAGAAAGTTAGTTTTTTGCCATTGGAATGGGATGCTCAGGAAGGTGGGGGGGTTAACATCACTGGAGGCACAATACAATGCCATTTTTTCAAATGTGGGAATAGAATAGAATAGAATAGAATAGAATAGAATAGAATAGAATAGAATAGAATAGAATAGAATACACCAGGTTGAAAGAGACCTTCAAGATCGTCGCGTCCAACCCATCAACCAATCCAACCCACCTAAACAACTAAACCATGGCACCAAGCACCCCATCAAGTCTCCTCCTGAACACCTCCAATGAAGTTGACTCCACCACCTCCACGGGCAGCCCATTCCAATGGGCAATCACTCTCTCTGTAGAGAACTTCTTCCTAACATCCAGCCTAAGCCTCCCCTGGCACAGCCTGAGACTGTGTCCTCTTGTTCTGGTGCTGGCCGCCTGGGAGAAGAGACCAACCTCTGCCTGGCTACAACCTCCCTTCAGGTAGTTGTAGAGAGCAATAAGGCTACCCCTGAGTCTCCTCTTCTCCAGGCTAAGCAACCCCAGCTCCCTCAGCCTCTCCTCATAGGGCTTGTGTTCCAAACCCCTCACCAACTTCATTGCCCTTCTCTGGACACGTTCCAGCAAGACAACATCCTTCCTAAACTGAGGGGCCCAGGACTGGACACAGGACTCAAGGTGTGGCCTAACCAGTGCAGTATACAGGGGCAGAATGACCTCCCTGCTCCTGCTGGCCACACTCTTCCTGATGCAGGCCAGGATGCTATTGGCCTTCTTGGCTGCCTGGGCACACTGCAGGCTCATGTTCAGCCTACAATCAACCAGCACCCCCAGGTCCCTCTCTGCCTGGCTGCTCTCCAGCCACTCTGACCCCAGCCTGTAGCACTGCATGGGGTTGCTGTGGCCAATGTGCAGAACCCGGCACTTGGATGTGTTAAATCTCATGCCCCTGGATTCTGCCCATCTGTCCAGCCTGTCGAGGTCCCTCTGCAAAGCCTCTCTGCCCTCCAGCAGATCAACTCCTGCCCCCAGCTTGGTGTCATCTGCAAATTTACTCATGGTGGACTCAATGCCCTCATCCAGATCATCAATAAAGATGTTGAAGAGCATGGGGCCCAGCACTGATCCCTGGGGCACACCACTAGTGCCTGGCCACCAGCCGGATGTGGCACCATTCACCACCACTCTCTGGGCTCGGCCCTCCAGCCAGTTCCTAACCCAACGCAGTGTGCTCCCATCCAAGCCATGGGCTGCCAGCTTGGCCAAGAGTTTGCTGTGGGGGACGGTGTCAAAGGCCTTGCTGAGGTCCAGGTAAACCACATCCACAGGCCTCCCCACATCCACCAGGCGGTCACCTGATCATAGAAGGAGATCAGGTTGGTCAGGCAGGACCTGCCCTTCCTAAAGCCATGCTGGCTGGGCCTGATCCCTTGGCCATCCTGTAAGTGCTGCATGATCGCACTCAAGATGACCTGTTCCATAATCTTGCCTGGCACTGAGGTCAGGCTGACAGGCCTATAATTCCCTGGCTCATCCAACCGGCCCTTCTTGTGGATGGGCACCACGTTGGCCAGCTTCCAGTCTTCTGGGACCTCTCCAGTGAGCCAGGACTGCTGAAAAATGATGGAGAGCGGCTTGGCCAGCTCATCTGCCAGCTCTCTCAGCACCCTAGGATGGATCCCATCTGGCCCCATGGCCTTGTGGGGGTCCAAGCGGCTCAGAAGATCTCTAACTGCCTCCTGGAGCAGCGGGAAACTATGCAGCTCCCTGGCTCCTTCTGCCAGCTCTGCAGGCCAGCTGTCTGGAAGACATTCTGTCCTGCTAGTAAAAATTGAGGCACAGAAGGTGTTAAGTACCTCTGCCTTTTCCTTATCCTTTGTTACAACGTTCCCCTCCGTGTGAACCCAAGGAGTGGAGGTTGTCCTTGCCCTTCTTCTTGCTATTAATGTATTTATGGAAGGACTTTTTGTTGTCCTTCACAGCAGACACCAATCTAAGTTCTAAATGGGCTTTTGCTTCCCTAATTTTCTTCCTACATGTCTAAGCAACATCCCTAAACATTCCATGGGTTGCCTTCCCTTTCTTCCCAACGGTGTTTAAGAAGAGACTGGATGAGGCACTTGCTGCCTTGGTTGAGTTGTCAGGAGGTGTTAGGTACGAGGTAATAGGTTGGACTTGATGATCTCTGAGGTCTTTTCCAACCTTGTTGATTCTATGATTCTATGTTCCTATGATTCTATAATCAGATGCTCTCTGAAGAGTAGCTCTGTTCTCCAGTGTACCAATATGACACCAAAGTGACAATATTAATAGATGAGGGGTGAGCAACTGATGTCGTTTACCTGGACCTGAGCAAAGCCTTTGACACTGTCCCACACCACATCCTGGTCTCCAAGCTGGTGACACATGGGTTTGATGGGTGGACCACTAGATGGATAAAGAACCGGCTTGATGGCCGCACCCAAAGAGTGGCTGTCAATGGGTCCATGTCCCACTGGAGGCCAGGGACAAGTGGAGTCCCTCAGGGATCAGTCCTGGGACCAGGCTTGTTCAACATCTTTGTGGGTGCCATGGACAGTGGCATTGAGTGCACCCTCAGCAAGTTTGCTGATGACACCAAGCTGGGTGGTGCAGCAGACACACTGGAGGGAAGGGATGCCATCCAGAGGGACCTGGACAGGCTGCAGAGGTGGGCACAAGCCAACCTCATGAGCTTCAACAAGACCAAGTGCAAGATCCTGCATCTGGGTTGAGGCAATCCCAGGCACAAATCCAGGCTGGGCAGTGACTGGCTGGGGAGCAGCCCAGAGGAGAGAGACTTGGGGGTGCTGGTGGAGAAGAAGCTCAACAGGAGCTCTCAATGTGCACTTGCAGCCCGGAAAGCCAATCAGATCCTGGGCTGCATCAGGAGAAGTGTGGCCAGCAGGTCAAGGGAGGTGATTCTCCCCCTCTACTCAGCTCTGCTGAGACCCCACCTGGAGTACTGCCTCCAGTTCTGGAGTCCCTATTCCAAGAGGGATCTGGAGGTGCTGGAAGGTGTCCAGAGAAGGGCCACGAGGATGATGAGAGGGCTGGAGCACCTCTCCTATGAGGACAGACTGAAGGAGTTGGGGCTGTTCAGGCTGGAGAAGAGAAGGCTCTGAAGTGACCTCATTGTGGCCTTCCAGTATCTGCAGGGGGCCTCCAAGAAAGCTGGGGAGGGACTTCTCAGGCTCTCAGGGAGTGATAGGACTAGGGGGAATGGGATGAAGCTGGAGGTGGGGAGATTCAGGCTGGATAGTTTCATAGTTTCATAGTTTCAGTTAGGGTTGGAAGGGACCACAAGGATCATCTAGTTCCAACCCCCCTGCCATGGGCAGGGACACTCTACCCTAGACCAGGCTGGACAGAGCCTCGTCCAGCCTGGTCTTAAACACCTCAAGGGACGGGGCCTCAACCACCTCCTGGACAACCCATTCCAGGCCTTCACCACCCTCACGGTGAAGAACTTCCTCCTCACATCCAGCCTGAATCTCCCCACCTCCAGCTTCATCCCATTCCCCCTAGTCCTATCACTCCCTGATAGTCTGAAAAGTCCCTCCCCAGCCTTCTTGTAGGCCCCCTTCAGATACTGGAAGGCCACAATGAGGTCACCTCGGAGCCTTCTCTTCTCCAGACTGAACAGCCCCAACTCCTTCAGTCTGTCCTCATAGGAGAGGTGCTCCAGCCCTCTGATCATCCTCGTGGCCCTTCTCTGGACACCTTCCAGCACCTCCAGATCCCTCTTGTAATAGGGGCTCCAGAACTGGACGCAGTACTCCAGGTGGGCTCTCAGCAGAGCTGAGTAGAGGGGGAGAATCACCTCCCTTGACCTGCTGGCCACACTTCTCCTGATGCAGCCCAGGATCTGATTGGCTTTCTGGGCTGCAAGTGCACATTGAGAGCTCATGTTGAGCTTCTCGTCCACCAGCACCCCCAAGTCTCTCTCCTCTGGGCTGCTCCCCAGCCAGGCACTGCCCAGCCTGGATTTGTGCCTGGGATTGCCTCGACCCAGATGCAGGACCCTGCACTTGGTATTGTTGAAGCTCATGAGGTTGGCCTGTGATGTGAGGAGGAAGTTCTTCACCGTGAGGGTGGTGAGGCCCTGGAATGGGTTGTCGAGGGAGGTGATTGAGGCCCCATCCCTGGAGGTGTTTAAGACCAGGATGGATGAGGCTCTGGCCAGCCTGATCTAGGGTAGGGTGTCCCTGCCCATGGCAGGGGGGTTGGAACGAGATGATCCTTGTGGTCCCTTCCAACCCTGACTGATACTATGAAACTATGAAACTGCTCCCTTTTATTCAGCACCAGCAGTGTAGTGCACCTCATCAGCCAGGCCCTTATAAAAGGTATTTTAAAAGGATCATCAGCTCCAATATAACCCCTCAGGAATGTTCTTAGGAAGAAAAGGAAGCAGAGGCTATAATCTGAGCACATTTGGCCCAGTTTTGTGTTCTGTGTATTGGAATGCTAATAATAAAGTTTTTCCAGTTTGACTTGTTTGCTTTCTGTGTGAAATCAGCAGAAAGCTCTTTCCCTCCCCAGAATTACTATTATTAACCACCGTTTAGGAAGTGGAAGCAAGTACCCAGCATAGAGGAGGGAGAAACAGCAATCATAAGGAAGCTCCAACCTACTTTATACACAGCAGCTCTCCTTCTGAGCAAGAACCAAAAGTGCACAGTGCTGCTGATTTCCAAGAGCTGCTAATTCACCAGCTAGCTGTCAATTAGCTTCCAGCTGCAATTTTTAAAGCCTATGACTGCTTATGACCTATCGATCAGGATATGAATCACTGTAAAACATTCTAAAGGGTCAGATGAGGGTTTTCTGATGAAAGATGCTTTATTAGGGGAGTTCCTACCCTATGAGAATTAGACTAAGACTTAATCTGTGTTTTCTTGATGTTTTCTGAGAGCTTACAGAGCATGGGTTTTATAAACTAGGCTAGCATTAATCAAGATGCTGCAGCGGTCTCTGAAGCACCAGTTTGGATACTATGGGGCTGCACATCCAAGATTTACCCATACCTACAGTAGCAATGGGCACCTTGGCAATATCTTTTTCCTGGCCACATAGACCTGAAACATTTTCTGCTGATAATACTCCCAGCTCTACAGCAAAAAAACACATTCACCAGAACATGTTTTTGTCTTGTTTTTCCCTGAGAACTGGTGTTTTGATTCTGGTTACTGTGAGCCACTGAATATGTTTAAAAAGGCTGAAAAGAAGCAGTGGGACTGTTAGCATCTACTACGTTTTCTTCCCAGCCAAGCTGCTCACCACATGGAATAGTGGTGAACACAGAGAAGATCTTACTCAGGGTGGCAGTATGTCTTAAGGCACTTATCATAGTATCATAGTAGTATCAGTCAGGGTTGGAAGGGACCACAAGGATCATCTAGTTCCAGCACCCCTGCCATGGGCAGGGACACCCCACACTACATCAGGCTGGACAGAGCCTCATCCAGCCTGGTCTTAAACCCTTCAGGGATGGGGCCCCAACCACCTCCCTGGACAACCCATTCCAGGGCTTCCTCCTCACGTCCAGCCTGAATCTCCCCACCTCCAGCTTCATGCCATTCCCCCTAGTCCTATCACTACCTGATAGCCTGAGAAGTCCCTCCCCAGCCTTCTTGTAGTCCCCCTTCAGATATTGGAAGGCCACAATGAGGTCACCTCAGAGCCTTCTCTTCTCCAGACTGAACAGCCCCAACTCTTTCAGTCTGCCCTCATAGGATAGGCGCTCCAGCCCTCTGCTCATCCTTGTGGCCCTTCTCTGGACACCTTCCAGCACCTCCAGATCCCTCTTGAAATAGGGGCTCCAGAACTGGACACAGTACTCCGGGTGAAGTCTCACCTTTGACTGGTGTTTAGCTGGAGCCTGGTCTCCATTACTTGGAACCTGAAAGCTGTGGAAGACTACAACTGGCCATACTCCACAGGTTTGTGTTAGGTGAGGAACATCAGAAAACTGTTTTGCCTGCTGATTCTTGGGCCAGTTTGCTGCAGCAAAAGACCACAGGCCAGAAATGGTGCTTGAGAGAAACAGCTGAGAAGTGATTTGCTCAGTTCTTCAGAAGTCACACAGTGTGAGGGTTTGGGATGATATGCTAAGGAAGTTTGTGTGCAGACCAGTCCTGGACACACAAGAGACAGCAGTGGGTTTCTGACGGCTGGTCAAATGGTGGACTTCAGAGACTAGAGGCATGTGCAGCTGCCTACTCCAGTTAAGTGCAGAACTCACCATGGTATCCAATGGTTGGTAAAAAGAGCAATGAGGACTTCAGAGCACTTGCTCCTCAGGCTGGCAGATTTTGACTGCATGGACAGTCACTGGAGAGAATCGTGTCTATCAGTGCAAACTGAGTGCTTGCAGGGGATTTTGTAAGTGTAGCTGTGCAAACACAGGATAGAATTAGAGATCTGTGCTTTTTGCATTGCTGAAGTAGTACTTTTCTTATCACCCACCACGAAAGAAAGGGAAGCAGTCCCCACTGAGGAGTGGTTGTGTGGGGTGCACCCTAGTAAAGCTGCACAAAGACACCAGGTATCAGGTAGTGTTTTATTACACAATCTATCTATACAGAGATATACAGAAGTGCCATCCTGTCAGAATGGCAGCCACATTTACTATCAGTTGCAAGATCACTTCCTGCCAAACTGGGGCAATGGTGGTGGCACTTTGATGTCTTGACCTCTTTCTAGTTTCTTCTCACAGTCAACTAGGTAATTGACCCCATCAATGACAATCTGGACTAGTTCCACCTACAGCAAGGAGAAGACATATTAGTAATAGAAGCTTTAATAGAGGAAGGGAAAACTGGCTTGTGCTGCAGTGACAGCAGACAAAGCTATAATTGAGGAGGATCATGGCATAGGGACTGCACAGCCTGTGGCATGGGGAGCGCAGGTCATGCTGGTCCAGTGGAAAGCTATAGTAGTTCTCCTTTTTACCCTGAATTTGGACCACCAGCAACAGTGATTTTCAAATAGGCCCCTAAAGTTATTTCCACTCAATTCTACTCCTGTTTGTATTCCTACAGGAACAAAGCAAACAAGCAGAAGTTCTTGTATAAATGAGCTGAGATATCTGTTTCAAAGGTGGCTGCCGTGATCCTCCCCAGATGTTTGCTGAGAAGTAATGCCTGGCACAGCCAAGAGTGCCTGTCCATTGTGTTCCTCACTTTCAGTGAGAATGAGGAAACCAAAATAACAGTGCTCTGAATGCTCAGCAACAGCAGACAATTCCTGCTGAAGCAGCCACTGCTGCGTCTTCCGAGTCTCTGAGCCTCTACCACCTCTGTGCTTCCAGGAGCATAGGGTCAGATGGGAACTAACTGTGACAGTGGTGAGAGGAGAGGACAGAGACTGTTTGCTTTGGTTCACACTGGCTCTGAATGCTTCCAGGAGCATAGGATTAGAGGCCTTCACATGGCTAAGACTGGGAGGATGGCAGGAGTTACCAGTTTAGCCAAGGCCATTTAGATTGCTTGAGAAAGCTTGTCAAAGCAGACTTGTACTTCTTTACAGGCATAGCTCAGGACCATGTGTTCCCCTACAGGTGACCATGAACCCTGCTGTGGGGAAGGATGTCTGACTCACTCTTCCAAGTGTGCTGGCTTTGCTGAGGCAGTTTTGCCAAGTTTAGGACCCACACCTCCAAAGCAAAGGCACTCTTAAATGACATGCTGGCTTTATATCATCCATCACTCCTTTGTTTTCAGCTCTTGATTTACACTGGCAGAGGTGGGATTAGCTCCAGGTCCAAAGCAGCGCTAAAATTATCAATTCTATATGGCAAGGCATAGTGGGACAGGTGAGAAGTACGAGTTGCTTTATCTCTAGCAGTGGTTTTCATAGGTGGTGACATGTGAGGACCACAGGCCCTGATCTGTTGTTAGCTAGCAAGCCACAACACTTATTTTTCTTAATCTCCATGAAATGTTTCATTAACAACCTTTAATGATTGGCTTGTTCAAACCTACTGCAAAGACTAACTCCCATTGTCTCTTTATTGTGACAGTGCTGATTTTCAAGGGAAGCATTTCAGTGGCTTAGCAGTTTATTTTATTGTCTTTTACAGACCAGCTGTGCTGGGAAATCAGAGTTCTAAATTTGCAGCCTCCAGGAGGAAAGGTATTTCATATTAAGTTTGCATTGACCAGTAACTGAAACAAGGCAAAAATACAGACAGTTTTATCTTGCACCTTTGGGAACATAATTCAGTTCTCTGCAAACACATTTACCACAAAATGGAATTTATTTTCCCATGTACTGAAAAAAGGTCTGTCTTAAAATAAAACATTTCTATCCCCTGGAGTTTGTCTTGTCTTATTTAGATTTAAAA